>AFRA01000029.1:0-87971 GCA_000223055.1 Claviceps fusiformis PRL 1980
TGTTAGAGAAAAAGAAAAAGAAAAGAAGAAAAAGAAAAGAAAAAGAGAAAAAAAAAATTGTTAGTAGCGCAGAGAAATATGTGTTAGGTCTCCATTCAAACTTGAGGTATGGTCAAATATCGTATTTAAAAAAAAAAGAAGAACGTGTGGTATAGAAAGAATGGTAGAAACGGAAAATGGGTTAAACCAAGAGCGTGACGTCCACAAATGTTGGAGCGAGCATCGTATGGTTCAAGACAGAATGGGTCTCCATACGAGACGAAATCAAGTGGACCATGCTAGTTCGGACACAATAGAGAGGTCCGAGTTAGTACATGGCAACCCCCGTTGACGGCCGCATCGTTAGATGTTCTCTATGATGCGAGCGCGGATGGCAGTTTGCAAGGCAGGGTCCTGACCTCCAAAGTCATTGCCAGTCTCATTCCTGCCAACACCGCTGCCTTCAGCGTTGCTTTCTCCAGGTCCTAGGGCGTTGAAGCTGGCTTGCAGGTTCTGGTGCGCGCCGGGCAGGAAGATGACCTTGCTGTTGGCTGACTTGGCCATGGCCTGCATGGCTTCGAGATAACGAATCTGCATGGCGGGAGCCGAGCTCAAGATATCGGCGGCTTGTCGCATTAATTTGGCGGCTTCGACCTGTAGGGTATGAGCGTCAGAGTTGTTCAAGTGCATTTGATGGAGAGTTTTTTTTTTTCCATTCTCTTTTTTACGTACCTCCGCCTTGGCAGCAATGACTTTGCTTTCACCGATACGCTTGCTCTGAGCGGCCATGGAGAGGGACTCCTGCAGCTCCTGGCTGAAGATGATGTCCTTGATGAGCATGCTCTCCACCTGGACACCCCAGTCAGCAGCAACATCCTCGATGATCTCGCGAATGGACACGGCAATCTCTTCACGACGCTCAATGACATCCTGCAGAATGCGCGCTCCGATGACGTGTCGCAGCGTTGTCTGAGTACGCTCCAGCAGCGCTTGGCGTACGTTGGAGACACCAAAGGCGGCGATGTGAGGGGCGACAATGTGATAGTAGATGACAGAGGTCAGGCGCAAGTTGACATTGTCCTTGGTCATGCAAGTCTGCTCAGGAACCTCTGATGTCTGGATCTTGACATCAATCTGGATCAGCTTTTCGCTGAGAGGGTTGACCTTGACCAGACCGGGATCAACGGCCTTGTAGAAACGGCCGAATTTGGTCACGAGACCGACATTACCCTGTTGAACGTTCTTGTAAGGGTTCGGAAAGCAGAACATCAAGGGGACGGCTCCCAACGTTCCTATGCAGACACCGATGCCGTTGACTTTTTGCCATGACGTCAGTTTTTTTTTCTTTTTCTTAAACTACAAACTTTATCAAAATTGTCTTTAAAGAAACTCACTCATGCTGCCATACCAGCCCTTGGGGTCCGAGTCAGTTCCCACGAGCGTCGCGTAGCTCTGCTGGAGATCCTCTTGCCTTGGAGGCTGAACTTCCATCTTGGGCGCAGTGTCGTAGCCATGCGCGGGCGCCTTGCTGGAGGACCCTTCCCCGTTCGAGTCGGCCATGATGGGATCGGCGGAGGAAGTGAAGGACGTAATGGTGGCGGAAATATCGTCTGCGATTTTTGGATGGGGGTTGTTTGTTCTGCGATGGGTCTCACAGAGCAGAGTCGTCTGGGAGAAGCTCGAGCAGAAAAAGAAGAGAGATGAAAAAAGAAATCAAGTCGGCTAAGGGCGTCGAATAAAAATATTCGCAAGTAGGGAAGAGCTTTGTCAAGGCAGGACGGCCAGAGACACGCGAAACTTCGGTCGTCTCCTGTGTTGTTGCAAATGGCTTACGTGCGAATGCGCCGACTACGAGATGGGCAAGGAAGCGGACGAGGCTGCGCCGATGATTGTGCAGGAAGAACAAACAATATTAATGGGAGGCAGGCAGCTCTTTATTTGGCCCGAATTTCTCCAAACCTCAACTGGCTGGCACATGACGCCACAAGCTCTTGATTCTCCAGAGTCCAGAGTCCCAACTCCAAGGCTGTGTTCCAAAGCGGCGATCCATCAGCACGATTCCCGTTCGAGCGTGCAAGAGACGGGGTACTGGGGGAGTGGAGCTGGGGGAAGTGGGCCGCCCCTCGCTCCCCACGAGACAGGCGCGACATGACATGGCAAACTGGAAAAAAGGCAAGAACGGACGGGGCGCGGAACTTGTTGCTTCCTGCGCAGCTGATCAGATGGCAAGTCCCTTCCTTCATGTTCCTACCTGCCTCGGACAGCCTTATGCTCCGCCTCGGACGATCAGCCCGATCTTGTTAGACCAAATAACGCTCGGCCCTGGCAGACACAAAAGGCCAAGCAAGATGCATGTTCGTCTTGGCATTCCATTCCACATCGGACTATTCGACAGCTGCGCCGCAATGGGTCCATTCAACATTGAAAGCACCAGACGTCAGCCCTTTTCCCGCTGGCGTCCCTTCACAAAACTCAGTATTGAGAAAAAGGCATAACCCCGTAGAACATCATCTTCCGTGCAACGACACAGTCAGATTGGCACACTTCGTTCTTCTTCTAGAAGCCTCCAATCTATAACTAACCCATCAGCCAGGGACCTCGAGTCCTGCACACCAAAACTGATCCTCACGAGGGCTGGCTCTCGTCGTCGGTCAAACCCAACCCAGCAATGAGCATGAGACACAATCCCGTGTCGCCAAGTCCCGAATCTGGCATAGGTCAGCTACCCTACCTAGTAGGTGGCTAGGTAGATATAGGAGGCACCGTCCCCTATCTGGGCCAGTCCTAGGTTAATAGATCCACATAAGAAAAGTCCGTCGCGATACTTGTAGATAGCCAAGAACTTTCGTCCATGTGTGTAATTCTTCGGGTTTGATCTATGAATTCAACCACGTCGGATACGGCTGCTTGTACGGTCCCCTTTGCTTGCTCTATTTATATGTTGTGTATATGCCTAAACTAAAAACGAAGAATAAAAAAAAAGTAAAAGAGAGAGAGAGAGAGAGAGAGAACGTAAAAAACCACAGGAGTGGCATCATAAAACTCGTGCCAGTGCTCGCATTTTCGTCTACACACCAAAGATTCGTGATTCATGGTATCGTTTGTGCTTGCATTTCCCCTGCCGCTCACACGAAATAACTCAAAAAGCCCAGTCCCCCCCCCAAACAACCCAATGTATAGACTAGCGAATCTCGGGCTCTCTCATAAAATCCGGAATCGCATACCCCGTCTCCCCGTCTTCCAATCTTGCGGCAGCCAAGCTCCTCACGATATCCCCCAGCGCATCACCCGTGTTCCACGCGCTGGCCCCAGAATCCTTACTCACACTCGAGTCAGCCATGTCGTCCGCCGCAGTTCCCGCGGCAGCCCCTGCCTGCGCGTTGTCCAAGTCGAATGCGTAAATCTTGATGCCTCGCAGGTGGGTATCTTTGCCGTTCTGGTGATTCTCTAGAATCTGCATCTGCAGCACGTACGATACCAGCGTGTTGCCGTCTGGCTCGCCGCCTGTTCCTGCAATCGGCACCTGTTGCCACCCGGCGGGGTTCTCCAGGACCATGGTGGCAAACTCGATTAGGTTGTTCTCGCTGGTTCCGGACTTGAATATGATCTTGGTGGGTGTGTAGGACTCGTCTTCGTTGTAGTCGACGAAGAAGCGGATGTCGCGGATACCCACGCGTTTGACAAAGTAGACAGTCAACTTGTGAGGCTGGGGGCCGTCGGATCTAAATATCAAAATCGAATTTCAATTTTCGGTCATGTCAGTCAGTCGTCTTGCAAAGTTTTCCCCGTCATGATTCTGCATCGGGGTTAGGCGGGAATGTAAAACGCACTGCCAAAACAACTTAAGATCCTCGCTCCGTAGCTCCTCCACGCCACTGCCAGGTTTGTGACTGCTGACGGTGAATCTGCCCAGGTTCGAAATCTCCTTGAGTCCAATGTCGGCAGGATCAACCAGATTCATAATCTCATCGTGCTCATCATCATCATCGTCATCTTCTTCATCTTCGCGTTCTTCATCCTCGGCCTCTCCCGCCTCTGCTTGGTCTCCTTCATCTTCCACCCCTTCAACAAAGTCCTCGACGCTCGTGTCTTCGACATCGTATTGTCTCTCTGGCGGAGCTGCTAGCTCGTCGTGTGTCATGGTCCGCGTCTGGTGATCCATGCCGGTTCGACGCGCTCTTGCCATGGCGAGCACGCTGACGTCTGGCTCGGAGGCGGATTCGTCTGAGTCGTAGGGCATGCTGAGCCGGGTACCTGTGTAACGGGCGGCTGGAAGCGCGAAAGGCGATGTGAAGATGGCAAAACGTTAGTATCATGGCTGGGTATGTGCGTGGGTTGTGTGAGAGTCACCCTCGGAGGGAACAATGAATCGAGGTTTGAATCTCTCAAACTAGATTTGCGTAGCTGTTTTGTCCAGGCACAATAGAGAATATAGGCGACTTGACTGTGAATGCGCATCTCAAGCATCAACATCCACCCACGGGCTTCATACTCTGAGCACTTCGGGCCATGACTTTGACGCAACGACAAGGAGTTTCAGCAAGAAGCTGGATCTGCAAGAACAGTCCATCTCCATTTTTGTTACAATGTCCGTCCCCGCCTTTGCCTACAATTCCGACTATCGTTTTGAAGATAGATAAAAGCATCAAAAAAGGGAAGAAAGGGAGAAAAGAAGAAAAGAAGAAAAGAAGAAAAGAAGAAGAAAGAGAGAGAGAACAATCCACTCACTTCTATGCAGTCGAAAGGGATGCGGAGCCACACCTGCCGCCGCCACCGCCAGCGGCGAAGCGTTCTGCCCAAAAAGCCGATCAGGCGTCCGATGCAATGAATCTGGTGTGACTTGTTCCTGGTCCCGAGCCTGACCCTGAGCGAAGCTCTGGTTCTGGTTCTGGTTCTGACGCCGCCGCGGCTGCTGATGCGGATGCTGTCTCCGAAGAAGAGGCGCCGCCTGCGCACTATTCTGCAGAACCGGCGTACGTGCTGCTGCCCCGGACCCTGACCCTGACCCAGCATGAGCACGAGCACGAGCACGAGCAGGCGCAGGAGCAGGAGCATTCTGCACAGCGCTTACTGGCGTGGTAACCGCCGAGTCCGCGTTCTCCTGCTGTTGACGTCGCGATCGCCTCCTCTCCGTTGCGTCTGCTTCCGAGGCAGCGGCGGCGTGGGCTGCGACATGGCGGGCTCGGCGGGAACCACGTGCGATGTTGTCCATGAATGCACGACGCCCGTACTTTATATAAAGTATGTAGGTATGTATATATGTATGCTATAGATACCGATGTTATGTATGTATGTAAAGTAAGAGCCTAGGTATACAACAGATTGTAGCGATGATATGCCGTTAGTGCAGCCGTCCTTTTCTTTTTGTCTGTGGCATGAAGCATGAGCATGAGCATGAATCTGGTGTATCACCAGTGACGGACGAACTCCGGGTTGGCATCAACACGCGTATTGAATCGGAGGTGGAAGAGGTTGGTACGTGAGAGAACAGGTGACAAGGTGTGGGGGGGGTGCGGAAAGTGTGAATTTGGACAGGCTACGACGACGGTGCTGCAGACAGGGTGGACTGTGGTACGGGATGTCTATGCGAAACGTATCACGTCTTTGCGTCGTTGAGAGTACATTGGACTTTGAAAAAACCACACACGCCGTTCTTTGGTGGGATATTGATTCTCTTTTTTGTTTGGACGAGGTTGGCGGGGTTCGCGTCGGCATTGAGACGCGGTGTCACGTGATAAGTCTGGAGTCATTTCGATGCTGCAGCCTGCAGGGCAACTTGACGGCTGCTTCTCTGCGTCTGGGATGGAGATCCTGCAGCATCGCGGAGACAACGAAGCCAGCGAATACTTGAAGGCAACGGCAGTCTGGTTTGGCATGAAAGTCAATGAGTGCACTCTATGTGGTATGGGTCCCTTTCTCCTGTAGAAGATGGACTAGGTTTGCTTTACAGAAGCAGAAGGAAATAGAAACGGGCTGAGCTGGAACGGTGCATGCATGTACGTAGATGATTCGTATGCTTACTTAGTATTGCCACGTATTGACATGGAGAAGCAAAAAATGACGGGAACGGATGGTCGGATGTGGTCCGTCTCGTTGTGTCTCGTTCTGTCACAAGTGGAGGGAGTCCACGAGGAAGGAATCATGCACGGAAGAGAAGCTCATCGCCGTTAAATCACGCAAACCAAGACGATGCTAGACGATGCCAACATTGAACCCTTTTACTATCTCACGGGACAGGGTCGACTGCGACCCCACGATGGTGCTCTCGTCTACGGAAACGACTGTGCCATGTTGCAAATGGATACCGGAGTGCATTTTTTGTCTTTCTGGCTTTCTTCTTCTTTTCTTCTCTTCTCTTCCTTTCCTTTGTTTTAGCCGATACGTGTACCCTGCACGGGTCTTATCATGCCCAGATGAAACGAGAGCTCCCATGGTCATCAATCCTGCCAATTCGCCAACGAGAAGTTGTGGGGATGGGCCGGATTGGGGAGATGATTGTTGTCGAATGAGCCGGTAATTTATGAAGACATTTTTGTGAAGATGCTGCAACTTGGCGAAACTCTTGATGAAGCTACTACCTACATACAGTGGGAGGCATTTATGTACCTAGCAGGTAGGTCAATTTAAGCAACTGATACATGGATGGAATGGGTAGCGTGGACGGGCTTTAACTTTTTTCCTTTCATTTTTTCGGTTTTTTTTTTTTTTTTTTTTTTGTTCGAAAATTGCTTTTGCGAAAATTACAGCGCATCGGTGCGCATCCCTGTCCGGCTGCAATCCGCTGCCATCCATGGTTCGCCGCTGCTGCCGAGACAGTTGATGGTGGTGAAACAAGTTTACTGATTTTATCCGACCTGCGGATTGCATGTTGGCATCAACGACTCAAAGGCAGGAGCTGTACGAGCCTCCTTCCCAAAGTATGCAGAGTGCGGAGTGCGGACTGCGCAGAGTGCAGATCTGTAGCACTTAAGAATCTCGGTCCTTCCACAGCACTTTGCAGACAGACCAGCACCATGGAGACATGCGCGGTGGGGCTCGAGCGGCTCCGTGGCTTCCTCCCTCCAGGACTGGCCGACGCAGTGACGCAGCGGCCGAGCCCCCAACTGCGAAGGCTTGGGGCTTGGGGCTTGGGGCTTGGGGCCTGGGCCCTGGAACTGGCCTGTCAATACAATGCATTGACATTCAATGTTTGATTTCAATGTGTCCAACATTCTTCACCATATGCGCTGCAGCCCGCCACTGGGCCCTTCCGCCACCGCCCACTGTCCACTGCCCACTGCCCACTGAGCAATGAGCACTGAGCACTGAGCCGCTTCGGGCATTCCATTCCCGTCCACACAGCAGACCACATGCACCCCAGCAGACTGCACGTGCATGCATCCATGCATGCATGTACATTGTCTGATGTGGACATCTTCTTGGCGGTGGGATGTATTATCTGTTCCTTTCCATGTCCAGACTCCGGCCTCTCCGCCTGCTTCTGCGACGACAACCTTCAAGTCCCTCTTCCGCTTCGCTTTCGCCTCGCGTTCCCTGGCTTCCTTTGCCAATTGCTCTCTTTTGCTATCCTTTGCTCTCTCCGTCCTCGCCTTTCAGGATTGACAATTTCCTCGACGCCTGCCTGTCTGCATGGTCGTCTTTGCTCACCAGACCTAGTTACGCCTGCACGTAACCCGCGCACCCACGCACCCACGCACTCAACCTGTTGATCGCTCGCTCGCTCGCTCACTCGAACTCCCGACTTGATACAAGGATCAAGGATCGCCGCGGCGACTTATTTTTACATGCATATCTATTTTTAATTGCACTTTTTGTTACCTGTGCTCGTCTCGACTGCGCACGACAGGACACGACGCGATATACATCGCCCTCTTTTTGCTCCCCCGGACTGGGCTCCGTATCGTCATCCACCGCCATTCGTTGGTATCATGGTCGGCATTTTGGACAAACAGCCTCGGTCGTCACAACGGATGCTCCCTACAATGTTCTCCCCACGAATCCTCACCAAGAGGACGCTCCTTTTCTTCGTCCTTCTTTTTGCTTTCCTGGGAGTCATGCTACTCAGGACGAAAGACTTGAGCCAGTTTTGTGAAGATGGGAGCTACTGTGCTGCTACCTCTGGCTTGCGTAAAAAGTTACCCAGTCACTTGGGTATTAACGGCATGCAAGCCGCGGGGACTCTCAACAGCGACTCAATTCTCCCGCCTGCCTATAAAGCACTTGCGCTCGACGAATGCGCCTCCTTTCCCAACACCTCGAGGGTTCTGACCATCATGAAGACGGGCGCCTCCGAGGCCTACTCGAGGCTGCCCACCCAGCTGATGACGACGCTCAAATGTCTTCCCGATTTCTTCTTCTTCAGTGACATGAAGCAGAAGATTGCCGGCTACCCGGTTCTTGACAGTCTGGACACGGTTCTCGACAACATCAAGCAGTCCAACTCGGACTTTGAGCTCTATCTGCGACAGCAGAAGTGTCAAGTCGACCAGGGAGAATGTAACAAGCATTTTGATACGGCCAAGCAGGGGTGGAACTTGGACAAGTACAAGAACATCCACATGGCCGAGAAGGCCTACAAGATGCGACCAGACTTCGATTGGTACCTCTTCGTCGACGCCGATACCTATGTTGCATATGCCACCATGATGGAGTGGCTGAATCATCTGGACCCCAAGAAACTGCACTACATTGGTAGTGTCGCCTACCTCGGCCAGCTTCCCTTTGGACACGGAGGAAGCGGCTATCTCGTCTCTCAAGCCGCCATGCATGCCATGTTCCACGGCAAGGAGAATGTCGCCAACAAGTGGGATGATGCAACTCAGCACACCTGCTGTGGCGATGCCATGTTTTCGCAGGCGCTCAAGGATGAGACTGGTATCGAGGTTGCCAATGCAGTGTAGTTTTTTTTTTTTAACTTTTTTTTTTAACTTTTTTCAGCTTTTTTTCCTCTTTCTTTTCTTCTTCTTTTTGAAAAACAAATTGTGTAATTTCCGTAGAGGCCATATCCATGACTCACCTCATACTAGTGGCCTGTCATCAATGGCGAAAAACCTCATACTATACCGTACGCCGATGACGAGTGGTGTCAGCCCATCACCACCATGCACCACGTCTCGGCCGAGGAAGTATCCGAACTGTACGCGTTTGAGAAGGAGCGCAACTTCACTCAGCCTCTCCGTATCAAGGACTTGTTTCACAAATTTGTGGCCTCGACCCTGACAGAATCACGATCCGACTGGGATAACTTGAGCGATAATGTTTACCTCCTGAATACCTCTATGGCGGATTACGGGGATAACGAGCTGGGCCGAGCGAAGAAGGACGGCTTATCGGACCTAGAAGCCGTCGCTTGGAGGAGTTTTGACGACTGCAAGAAAGCCTGTCAGAGTCTAGATAATTGCTTTCAGTTTCGCTATCAAAATTACATATGCGCCATCTCTCACAGAATACTCCATGGACGGCCCAGTCAGCCGGAGAAGGACGACTCGAAGCGGTACATGAGCGGATGGAATCTCGAAAAGATTTCGAAATGGATTAAGGAAAAGGGGGAGTGCGACGAGTCGTTCAAGTGGCCCATCAGAGATACGTGGACTTAAGGATTTCTGCCTTTTCTCCGTCTCTCCGTCTCTCTCTCTCTCGGGATCTGTTGTTTCCGTTTGATACAAGGGACACAAGATGCGCGACCTCGACCTTGACCTTGTCTAACATGTTTTCAAAAGTCATCGGCCATTTTGACGAACAACACATTCGCGCCGACGGCCCTAATACCGGATGAATACGTCAGGACATGTCTGGTCGTCTATGTCGCAAAATCAACGGTGCATCTCACCAAGCATCCGGCGAATAGCTTGGATGAATGACGGGTGCACATCGGAGGGATAAGCGCGTCACGAATTTCTCCGTCTTTTTTTTTTTTGTTCTTTCTTTCTTTTCCCTTTCTTTTCCTTTTTTTGCCCCCTTTTTTGGTTTATTTCCTGGAGAAGCACAGCCAGAATAGACGGTTTTTTGGACAAAGAAACCCGACTTTTTTATTACGCAAAAAAAAAAAAGTCACAAGAAAAGGCAGAAATTCTAGTGGAATTTTCATCATTGACCTTGTGTTTTGGAAAAGAGACAATGCACATACATTTGGCACCGCACATAGCACGGCACGGCACGGCACGGCATTGGCATATACATAGATTTTTGTTTTTGGGCTTTTGTTTGGGGGGGGGATGCCATTTCATGGTAAAAGGAGGAAAGGCGCCCTACGGCAAGTGAAAGAGTTGGAAGACAGATATACCCGTCGTCCGCGTCACGGAGAAGGAGACCATGGGCTATGCATTGGACCAAGAACAAAATTCAAAGTGCCCACCTTATGGGATTGGTTTGGTTGGGAATGGTAAGCTACGCGTTATTGTATAACAACATGGAGACATTTTCCAGAGGGTTTTGTTCCAAATACGTTGTCGCCTCTCCAGTGTGTACAATCAGATGCTCGGGCAGGCGGGCCTTTTACCCCTGTCTCCTCCGAAAGGCAAAACGGGCTGGATTGGAGATGAGGAGAAGAATAGAGAGGGGATGGTGTTTTTTTGTATAAAACGGGTTGGCTTTGACTTTGGCGCGGGCGCGCAATCAAAGTACATGGAGTTTACGTTTGAATGGGAGTTTTGTTTTCATTCTCAAACGGGTTGAGCGATTCCACGACCGTGTCGCGAATGTAAAGTGCAAGCGTTGTCTCCTTGATGGTGAGGAGGGTACACCTCCGTATTCCATTTTCTTGAGAGGGCTTGTTGGAAGTTGCCAGGCTCTCCCATTGAGTTCAAGCTGTGACAGAAGAGTATGTACTTGGGCACGTATGGCCTTCTCGGCATTACACAGCTCGAGCATGCACGATATCCTATGACGGAACCTGTCGTGTCGGAGTACCGTGAGATACGCCTGCATAGTTATCCAAGATAGTAGTGAATTGGACTGCCCGTAACAGATGGCAGAACAACATCAAATGCGAGAAATGCATCCGGTGCTTCGTACAGTGCATCGTAGGCAGTCCCGAAACGTTTTGCACCAGATTTGTATGGCAGAATGTTCCGAGTTACCTGTACTCAACTGTAGCATAACACTTTTCTCATCTCCGCTTACTAGGTACTTACCTACCTAGGTAACCAACTCCTCTCGCAACGTCAATCCGATCGACTGGTCATCCTTTTACAGGCCAGAAAAGCAGAAAAAAAAAGGAGAAAAAGAAGAAGAAAGGAAGGAAGAGCAAAAGCAAAAAAGAGGGAAAGCAAACGGATGAGCCACGGACACGGACGCACGTGCGGGATGGGGACGACACGATGCCCGGCAAGACGCAGCATATCAAGGGCCGAGTCATTCCAACGCTGCATTGAGGTGGATCTGGGGACACTGAGGTAAAGGGTCATGGCGGTTAGGTTTCTTTTCGTTCTTTCTTTTTTTTTCCCCTTTCTTTTTGTTTTGGGGTTCCGTTCCCCTGCATGCCACCACTCCCGTCCCCTCTACGTAGTCATCGAACCCCTTTCTGCTGTGCGCCATGACAAGTCTCCAGATCTGGTGCGCCATGCGGGCGGAGATGGACATGGACATGCAGGCAGATGTTCCGCTGCAACTCAGACGCAGACGCATACGTGACGTGATGCAGTCCAATACACTCCACGGCACATCCTCTTGCGTAAAAGGGCGGGGAAATGACTGCCTTGACGATGCACAGACGGGGGGGGCGTTGAATGCAGAGGGTAAGTACCTACTTTAAGTACAAAGATAAGAAATAAGAAATAAGACAAGGAAAAAAAAAGAAAAACAAAAAAAAAGAAAAACAAAAAAAAAACAAAAAAAAAAAAACAAAAAACAAAAAAACAAAAAGGCGGTGGTGTGCGGAGTGATTCCACTAATCAGGCACCTAATGTCAGATTGTAGGGCAAATCCCCGGCGTTCCGCCACAAGCAAGGGAGTCATTTTCATCTCAATCTAATCATGGAGCCCAACAGTCATCTACGTGCCTACTTGGGCAAGCGTCATAGGTGTTTTTCTTTTTTCATGCATTCATTCATTCTTTTTTGTTTTCCATCGCGGGTGATGAGGGTTGTGAAACATTCAACACACGCGCGACGTCCGTCTGGTGCCATCATCTACACGTGCCGCTGAGGCCATGACCCTGAGTGAGATTGGCGGCACGTCTGGCAACTGCTGGACGGCTGCACGTCGGGCTGGAAGCCCACCAAGGAGGGGCTTGTAATTAAGCAGGGGGGGGGGGGGGGACGTGGTGCTGTTCCTGCGACCAACGTGGCCCTGACGTCGATACTTACGGTTAATGCTGGGAAACGGTGAATGGGTCAGTGATGACATGACGCAGGGGCGGGTGCAGTTGGGACCAAGACGTTTTTGGGGGCTGGCTACTACTAGGCAGGCACTAACTTCACTACCTGCCAAGTACTTGAGGGATCTGCGCATCAGGCACCAGATACCAAGTACCAACCTACCAGGTGGGTAGGTACCCAGGTAGTAGTTATTAGGCCCTTTCATGCATGTGCACAGTCGGAGTGTCCTTGCTTTGGCTAGAATCACACCCCCTTGCTTTGGCTAGAATCACACCCCCCTTCCGGCCTTGGACGAACCAGGCATGGCTAGCGCCCTCTAAAAGGGAGGCTCGTCAGGGGCATCACAGGAGCAGGAGCAAGAGCAAGAGCAAGAGCAGACCAGACGGCATCCGCACGCAGGCCGGCTTTTGTTGTCTTGGCTGTCTGGGCTGTCTTGCATGGCAAGGCGTGTCAACGGTGTGTCGACGGCCAAAAAAAAAAAAAAAAAAAAAGACGCAGGTACGCCTGCCTGCCTCCTGCCTGCTCCAGTCTTCTGGTAACAATCTAATCATAACGGCGGGCTCCAGCCTCCCAAGTCCCAGTCCCAGTCCGTCTCGCGTCTCGGTCCCCATTCCTGGACTCTTCTTTCTCTTCTCTTCCCTCCTCGCCTCTGCATTTCGTCACTTCGTTATATCTCTTTCGCCTCCCGTAAACGCAACCCCTTCCCCCGGGGTTTCTCGACTTTATTTGCACTTCCATCTGCTCGATCCCCCGCCTCCCGCCGCTTTATATCTCTCCAGCGTTGCCTTCCGTTGCGTTGCCTTTGCGTTGCTCCCGCCCACGACGACTGCCACCACTGCATCATTTTACCACTATCCTCTCCCGACTCGCGTCTTTCGTTATCGTCGCGCATCGAACCTCGTCGAACCCTCTCCTCGACACTACTTCCAAATTCTCACAATGACTGACGCTGAGCTCGATCGTGACTGGGTCCCCAATGGTCGCCGACCCTTGTCGTACGTGCAATTCTGCTCGCGGATATCCAATCCATTGTCCTTGGGAACATGGAGAACGATTATCTGTCCCATCAAGGAGACGCGTGAAACCATTTCGTCGCATGCTGTTGTGACTTTGAGTTTCTGGCAAGCTAATATTTTGTCTTTTTTTTTTTTTCTATCAGGACTGTTGCCCGCTCCTTCTCTCAAGAGCTCGGGGACATCTTTCGCATCGAGAACTCCGTCTCGGATCTGGATCAAAAAGTGAACCAAAGGTTTGTGCTCCTCCCATAGCTTTTCTGCCTACCTCCTGAGCGCGCGACTTCATGTTCTGCCCCGGCTTCCGGCCCCTGGCCCCGCTTCTTTAGCCACCCCCCCCCCTTTTCCGTCACATTGCAACGTCTTCATTTCAGCTTGGCTGACCACAGCTCGCTGCTGCAGGCGCGAAAAGGTTGGCAAAACCACGCAAGAGCTTGCCGAGCTCGAAGCTCGCATCCGCGAAATGGAGCAACGTCTCAATCGCAATTTGGGGCTAGCGCAGCCCGCTGCGCACCCTCAGGCAGCCAACGTTGCTCCCCCGCCTCCTCCCACTAAAGACGAGTCCAACAAGTCGCGACCTGGCACCGCTCGCGCTTCTCAACAAGCACCCAGCTCGGGCAACATGCCTCCCACTCCGGGGCCCAGCGAAGGTGATTATTCTCTGGTGGCCTCAAGCTGACCTTGAATTTCATGCGCTGACTCGTTATCTCCTTGTCTCTGAGTGTTAGATGGTGACGCCGACCGGTGAACACAATATCTCCAAAAAGCTCCTGTGCCTCTGGCGTCTCAGCCTTATATCGCGTCATTGGCTGTCGCCAGCCGAAGAGCTGAAACATTTCCCGTTGCCTCTCTTTGCCAACGTGGCATGCGTGTTCTGCGAAACCCCAGTCTCTGGTCTCGTCCGTTTTGCCACAACCGAACAAAGATACTCGGTGGGACTTAAATCTCGCTTTGTTTTCTCTTTTCTCTTTTCTCTTTCTTCTCTTTCCTTCTCATGTTGCATCGGCTCGGGAGACCACGGATGCGCATATATTATACCACTACTCTCGTGACTGTGAATCATCTTTTTTTTTAATGCGTCCATCAATCTTCTTAACGTTATGGACGACACATTTCCCGGCGTTTTTTTCACCTTCTCTTTTGCTACGCGGCATAGCGGAATCAGTGAGCACACGTGCAAACTGTTGGATTCGCCAGAAACCGGAGTCGCATTCATGTCGGCTTCTTACTAGTGACCACCCCTCATTTGGCGCAAGTTGCTGTTTCAACGCCATGGCGCCTCAAAAGGATATTGAGCTCGCGCTAGGGCTATTTTTTCATCCCGTGGAAAATCAAACCACAAAACTATACAAGTCTTTTTAATATCTAGGTTATGGGGGAGGCGTGATGCATATTTTCTTCTTGCCGTCTTTTCATCTTGTGGCAAGGATTCCGGCGGAGCGTTTTGGGAGGCGAGGTCGATTTGTGTATGAGATGGGAGGCATGGAGCGAAATTGGGTTGGCATGTGGGCTGTAAGAGCGGGCATCAACTAACAACTCATGCACTACATTCTGTCCCTCTTTTCTTTTCTTTTTTTTTTCCTTCTCTCCGTCGAAAAAATCTCTTTGTCGACGAAGCTCAATGACGCTTCTGAATTTGTATATATCTCAAAATGAGGCTGATGATGGTTGCTTTCCATGTCGATTGCTTGCCCCTCATGTGTCTGTGCTGTCTTGCCATTTTTTCTTGACAGACATGAAGACAGGTAACAGACTGGTAGACTGGCAAACGCAGACAGATCCATCCATCCATACATACATACATACGTACAGACAAGACTTGACGCGATGATGAAATCAAGTTTGAATGAGCCAAGTACCATATATACATACCCTGTTTCGTACCACATGTCTAGGGCAGCAACGTCTCAAAAGTCTGCATATACATGCAAAACGTATGTCGCATAAACGAGTATGTTTTGATAACCAATCCATCAATCCACCCCTCCATCTATTCACCTGTTTACCTCATAAACACTTGTTGGCATGCAGGGGTCATGCCCAGATAGGCATCGGTGGGGATGGTTCGTTGTCACTGCAGCGGTGCCCCATTTGCCCTGACTGACTGACGCCTCTGGGTCGGTAAAGCAGTGACAGAAATGGAGAAGAAAAAAAACGAAAGATGTGACATGAGTCCAATTCGGACCGAGTGCAAAGGCCATGGAACGTCGACGCTGGGGATGTTTTTGTTCCCCCATGTTAACCAGCCGCTTTTGCTGTACTAATTGGCAGTAGCAACTCGGGAGAAGGAAACCCTCTTCAATTTCGTTATTTAAAAAGAAAGAAAGAAAGAAGAAAGAAAACAAGTAAGATAAAAGACAGAAAGAAAATGGTCATGTCCTGTCATGGTGGTGCCTGAATTACACATTTCCAAGCTTTTTATTGGCCAGACCGATTCTGTTCTTGTCCACGTCAAAGGCGACAAAAACGGCCTTGAGCATTACGTCGCCTAGGACAGTCACGTCCATATCCCTGGCACTTTGCATGCCGCCCCAGCAAAAGGACGGATTGGAGCCGACGGGTCCGTAGTTGAGATAGGACCCAGGGATGCGGATAACGTGTTCTGTCTTGGGGAGCTTGAACAGGAGATCGGGGAGCGAGCGGGCTTGCGAGCAGGGGAACATGTATGCTCTGGAGAGGGCGGCACTGAGCTGGGCCCCGGGAATGGAGAGCCAGTATCTGCTGGCGAGGGGGTCGGGCAGGAACATCAGAGAAGTGCCTGTGTCAATGGTGGCTTGGAAGCGGTGGTACATCCAAATGGGATGGTCATCCGTCCAGGCCGTGAGATCGAGGTCAATGTCCCAGTGAGGACTATCGGATCGAGACTGGAGCCAGGTGATGTTGCCCGCGGGTATGGACTCATTGACGAACCCAAAGTCGAAGCGGCTGGGGCCGTCTCTACGCAGGTCAACGGTGAAGACGGGCCGGCGAAGATGCGATCGAAGAGAGGAGAGAAATGACGGCGTCGGGGGTGTGATGTTGTTGGGGAGCCGTTTGGCGAGGCCCAGTATGCCGCTTACAGAGGGTTCGGTCTCGAAACGCGGTGCCATGATTTGCGCCGACTCGATGGTGGCATTGGGAATGTGGAAGCCGCCGAGGCGGATGGCGTCACGGTACACGATGCCTGTGGCCGAGGTTCCATCAACTGCGGGTAGCCGCTTTGTTAGTGGACTGATGCTTCTTGTACGACATGGACGGATCGATTGGCCAATTCTCACGGTAGTCAACACCCCAGACTGCCCTGTCGATGCGCTGAGCTGTCGTGGACAAATCGGGCTGGTATCGCGGGGGCCAGGGGCCTTGGTCGTTGACTCGGTAGATAGTGTCTGAGGATTGAACCCAGCTGTCATGGATATATCATATGTCAGTTTACTTTTTGTTTCATCTTGATCTGAAGCTGTTGAATCAACAAGTGCAGGCGCAGAGCATATACGAACACGTCCGATGACCCCGTGTCCAAGACCATCTTGAGTTTCTGTGGCGGGGTTCCAAAGTCGACTTCGGTGATGTATGCTTGATCGTGGAGAATGGATTTCGCCCCAACAGTGCCCTCTTTTCCGCTCGCGGCAAAAGCAGTCGAAGAAGATTTCCAATAAATCAGTCCTTGTGCATAACTTTGTGTGTCTTTTGTTTCATGGCAGCGTGCTTGGGAAGCAGACAAACAACAACAGTAACAGAAGAAGAAGAAGAAGAAGAAGAAGAAGAAGAAACTCACCACCTTCTACAAGAGCACTCATGCCCATCAAAGCTGCCTCGGAAAGCCTGCTCCCCCACCGCCCATGCGCAGCAGTCCAGTCCGAAGCAAAATCCCGTCTCTGCTCATTCTTGCGCGTCGCTTCCAGAGAAAAGCCGCGCTTGGAATGACCCTCTGTTAGGATCGCCACGCCAAGGACATGGGCAACCAGCGTGCTCGAGAGAATGACAATCGTCTTCATGGTGGTGACGAAACGGGAAAAGCTTGGCCAGCAAAGAAGAGGATGAGAAGGAAAGAAGAAATAAGAAGATGAGGAGGGAAGAGGGAAAGAAGGAAAGAAGGAAAGAAAGAAAAGAAAGAAACGGAGACAAAGAATTCAACGTCAGCCGTCCAAAACACAGGTATCTTTCCCCCAGACACGAAAAAAAGAAATCAGAACACAAACGAGCGACAGTCGAGGCTACAAGACAAGCCACGTGGACGTCAGGATCCGGATTCTTACTAAAGAACGAAGCAAGGAAGATGGAAAGAAAGAAGGAAAGAAACAAAAAGGCTGTAAAAACTCGTGATTTACTAAGAAAGTAAAATGGGGGGGGGGGGGGGGCGTTGACATGAATAGGAACCAAAAGTGAGTGCTTGGAGGACACAAAAAGAGTAGCCGGGGAAGAAAAGAAAGCAGGATGAGATTGACCTTTTAAGAAAGAAGAAAGAACGAAAAAGAAAAAAAAAAACGTGGAAACGAGGACAACAGCTGTGCGTTCAAGACGGCCAGATGGGCGGGCCGGGTTCAGCCAAGAAGTCTGGTCCTGGCCTGGTCGGGATTCACAGCCGGTGGCAGCTGCCAGAGCCGTCAACCCGAGTCTGGGTCCAACATTGAAGGAAAGACGAGATGGAGTCTGCTGCGTGCCGGACCGGACCGGACTGGACAGCTGTGAGGGTTGGGGCAGTCTCCTCGCAGCAGCAACACCAGATGAGAGCCTTTTGATACGACGGAACAATGTATTGCGCTCGACAGGGGATGACTGGATTTCCCTGACGGCAATGACGATGGCGATGGCGATGGCGATGGCGATGGCGATGGCTGGTTACATTGTTCCGTATATAGCACCCTTCGCTTGTGGCAGGCTCTTACGGCGTGAGAGACGCCAGCCAGAGGGGGTTTACGGCAGGATCATGTGTGACTGTACGAGAGAGCGAGTCCCGAGGGAGGTGGGTGTGGATAGGCCGCGGCATACATGAATGATGTACATACGAATGTGTTCATGGAAAGAGATGGGTGTATACTTCATGAAGGATGTATGTGTAATGGAGAGAAATGGCTGTATACATGAAAGATGTACATATGTGTGTGTATATGGAGAGGATTGGTGCTCGCAACACCTCCATCCCATTTGCCTGGTGACGATTCCAAGTCTCTGCATACTTACCTACCTTTCTAAGTACCTTGTATGTATGTACATGTATATATATTTGTATATGTGTGTATGTGTGCATCTCATGATACTCGACGTCCGTAGCACCACATCCAGGCTCTCCCGCGACACCGACACCAACAAAATGCGCCCCCCTCCTGCGTGTAATCTAAAACTTGAAACTCTACTCATGCCTCTTTTTTCATCTTGTCTTTCTTTTGCCCCGAAACCCTCCTTTTAAAGTACATGTATACATACATTGCCACCAGCGACAACCTACCCCAAACCCCTTACCCCTCTCCGCCTTTACAGCTCATCATGGCTGGGCTTCTTCTCCTCCGCCTCCTTGTTCTCCTTGTCATCCTGCCGCTCCTCTCTCGCCTTGTCAAAAATGTCCTCTGCATCCATATCCTTAATCTTCTGGAGCAATTCCTCCATTTGCTCCGGTGTTAGACGGCTCTTGCCCCCCTTAGAATCATCCGCGTCGCCGCCGTCCTTCTTTGACTTGCCCTTCTTCTTGTTGGCCTTCTTGCTGGCCTTTTTGGTCTTGCTGTCAAAGTTGCGGGCTCCCTTGAGCGCCAGATCCATGCTCAGCTTATCGAGCTTGCGTGACTTTTCCGTGAGATCCTTGACGAGGAGGACCGGGTTGTCGCTCTTGGACAGTTTGTTCTGCTTCTTCTCCATGTCCTTGAGCCAGTCCTCGGTGGACTTGCGGGCCTTTTCTAGTTCCTGGATCTCTTCCTTGGAAAACAGAGGAGGGACAGGGGCCAGAGGCTCGTCTTTCTTTGCCTCTTCGCCCTCCTTAGTATTCTTGGTGTCCTTGGTGTCCTTGGTTGTGTCGTCATCTTCCAGGCCGTCAAAATCGTCGGTTTTCGCTTCCGTGGGGGACGAAGCGGCGGCGGGAGCCGTAGCTTGCCACTTCTCGTACTCGGCAATCTGTTTGGAAATGCCCTCAATGTATTCGCCAATCTTCGTCATAGTCTCCTTGAGAGAGGTCACCTTGGCGGGTCGCTTCTTGGCCTCGTCCATCCTGGTCTGCACAGGAACCACAATGTCCTGGAGAACCTGGAGCTTGTTCACGAGAACGTCCCTAGTGGCTTCGGCGCCGTCTTCGTACAGCCATTCTCCAATCTCGCTGGCCTTTTCAGTCAGTGTAGCACGCTCCTGTTTGGTAGAATAGGCGATGAAGTCTTCCGAGTCGAGAAGATCTCGGACCTTGTATGTGTATCCTTCAAGCTGATTGAGAGCTTCTTCCCGCCGGAATCGAGCCTTGTCCGAGGCTGCAAAGGCCTTGAGTCTGTCCTTGACCTTGGTCAATTCGGCCTTGGAGAGCCCCGGCACGCCAGCCTTCTCCAACTCGATCTCGACTGGAATAGACACCATTTGCCTCTTCTTGACCTCCTTAACCTCCGCGGCCGGCGCCGGCGCCGCCTCTTCCTCCGTTGAGCTGGACGAGGTCGCAGAATCGGAGCCGGCCGTGGACCCCGAAGGCTTGGAGGACGATTCGGCATCCCCCTTCATGGCCTCCTCGGAGCCCTCTGATTCGTCTTGGTCGACCTTCTCGCTCTCGCCGTTGAGCGGCTGCTGCTCTTTCTTGCCACCGAATCCAAACAGGTTCTTGACGCCATCGACCAAGCGCTCCTTGACGGTCACCTCAGCCTCACATTCGACGGCAGCTTTGGCCACCTGGACTTCGCTGGTCTCGGCACTCAGCTTGACACCAAGCTTGAAGACAATCTCGGATTCAACACAAGAGGGATACTTTTCCTTCATGGCAGCCACAGTCGCAGTCAGATTCTTGGTCACCAGGGAGGCCGTCTCCCGATCTTCGGAACCGACCTGCTGGTAGAAGGTAAGGGCAAAGTCTTCCTGATCCTTGAAGGTCATCTCCTTGGGGACGCCGCCCAGAGGCGAGCTGGCAGTCCACAAACGCTGTCTCTGGGGCTTATCGCCCTTGGCTCGTTTCAGCCCCGAAGGGTACATGGGTCCTTCGGTGATTCGGATTTCCTTGACACGGAAGCTAGGGCTGAGCTCAGCAGCGCGGAATCCAGCACCGAAAACGGCCGCCTCGTCCGAGTTGACGTTGGATCGAATCTTGTCCGCCGAGCCAACCGCCTTCTCCAAGGCCTTTTGCACAAACGGCGTGCGCGTGGCACCACCATGCAGAATGACCGAGGTCAAATCGTGCAGGTCAAGGCCAGACGCCTTGATGGCGTCGTTGATGACGACGCCTACTCGCTCAGCATGACCCTCGGCCATGGTCTCGAATTCAGCACGTGTCACCTTGTACTTGAAGTCGACCTCCTCGTAGAGACCCTCAAAGCTGGCCTGCGTGTTCTGGTTGGCACTCAAGACATGTCGGACTCGTTCGGCTTCCTTGACAATCTTGGCCATGGCACGTGTGTGCCTTGAAACCTTGGGCGGTGGCAGAGATCTTCTGGGCTCCATCGGATTCGATAAACTGAGACACCATGTCGTCCATGATCAAGTAGTTGAGAGAATCACCACCCAGAGTTCTGTCCCAACCGCTACCCAGGACGTGGACTTCTTGAACAGTCTTGTTGAACTTGCCAATGTCCTTGACGGTGCGGCTCTGGAACCGCATGACCGAGGCACTGGTAGATCCAGCACCCATGTCGAAGACAAGATGATATTCCGGCTTCTCGCCCGCGTCGATGTTGGGGAACTGTCTGCTGGTAGCGTAATTCAAGCCCACGGCCAGGCCATCACTGACGAGGCTCAGAACCTTGAGACCAGCCAACTCGGCTGCCAACTGCAAAGCCCTCTTTTCCTCCAGAGTGTAGAAGGGAGGGACAGTCAGGACGATGGAACGCACCACGGAACCGTCACCGGCCGTGGCTTCAGCATTCTTGCGCACGCTCTGGAGCTCCATGGCCAAGAGTTCCTCGACCATCCAGGCATCCTCTTCGGGCGCCAGTGTGCTCGACTTGAAAGAGGCCGTGCCGCGAGTGGCGTGCGCGGTTAGCTGAAGGGCCGGGTGGCGAGCAGCGTATTCCTTCACAGCGGCATCGTCAATGGGGAGGCCGAGAAGAGTCTTCAGGTTCGGATAGACTTCACTAGGGAAGCGTGCGGAGATGGCCATGGCGTCGGCGCCGTATAATCGCTCGGGGAACTCGCCCGCCTTGGGACCCGTCTTGGAGGGCTTGAGAGCTACGGCAGACGTTTCCTTTCGTCGCGAATCTTTGGTCAGGACAATCTCGAGCGGGATACCGGGCTTCACCAAGGCGGCTTTGATGTACTCGGTGCCCAGGTCGACGCCAAGCACAGCAGCCGCGGCAAAGACGTGGGCGGAAAGAAAAAAGACGGCCCCGAGGAGCATCTTCAGCGGCGACAGCGCAGGTGACGCCGCCATTTTCTGGATGGATTGCTGGATTGCTGGATTGCTCGGGAAGAGTAGGAAGAGAGAGAAAGAGTGACTGCTCTACACCACCTTCAGAATTCAGCAGCGCATGAACCACTCTTTGCTGCTGTGGCCAGACTTTGGCGGGGGAAGTTTTGACAGCTCGCGAATGCGCCCACACGTAGGAAATCCAACTTCCCAGTATACTTCTATGCTTCCCTGTATGCAATGCAATGCGCTGAGACGAGATTCATGAGAGGAGAAGAGTAAGAGAAAGGGAAAAAAAAATAAAGTGTAATAAAAATCAAGAATGAATGGTCGAACGCTTTCGCACCCGAGGAGAGCCGGCGGGCCTTGACAAATAGACAAGAGGTTGATGTGGCCTCTGCTTGAATGGATGAAGCCACAATGGGCTGGAGGCTGGAGCCATTGAGGGCAGGGGCTGGTGCATCACTGCATGTGATGACTGATACGTCCACCTGTCCTTCTGGCGCCTCCCCCGCCAATTCCACTCCCGAGGCTCCAGACTGGAGCTAAGCCTCAGCGAGCTCCGATCGGCTGCGTCTTGCGAACACCCCAGCCAGCTAAGGCAAGGCCGAGGTAAGTAGGTCGGCGTAGCCATCATTCATCGACGACAAAGGGCCAGGGTCAATGGCGTAAAAAAAAAAAAGAGATGAACATACAACAACTTTCATGGTTCAATGTTCAAAGTCTTTTCATGACTCCAAAACCAGCCAAGCAAACTGCTTTCAAAAGCACGTCGTCACTGGCAGCTCAGAATTCTGCATCTATATCATATATGGCTACCAGTACAACGAGCAATAAAGTCGTGGCTGTCGTGTTTTTCTCATATGCTTCTTTCTGTTCTGTTATTACAAGCCCAATTGAGCTCTTGCAAACCCTTCAAACAGGAAAATCGCTAGGCTCCATGTCCGTTGTTTGTCCTGAGCTCCAATCTCAAACCAGCTAAAAAAAATCCACCCAACGCCGCCTGACATGATGTACAGATTCATCCTTGCTGTGACTGCGACCAAAAGACTTTGTAATATGAAAAGCCTTCTTTATTTTTATTTTTATTTTTGTTATTTTCCGTTTCGCGCCGTCCGTGATAGAATCTTATGACGATTCTTCGTTTCGGCGAGGTCGAGAAGGCACGCCGCCCCGTCCACGGCCTCGGCCACGCATGTCGCCACGGTGGGCGCCGCGGCCTCGGTGCTCTCCACGTCCACGACCTCGCCAGCTACCGCTGCCCTCGCGGTCCTGGCGGCTCTTGTTACGCGGAACCGAGTGGAACCCATCATGAGCCTCGTTGGGGTTAGAGTGTGGTTCCTAAAAGTTGGTTGTGTCAGTGGGCACTACAGAATGCAAATGGCAAGGAATGGGAGTTGATGAATGCAATCTTACAAGTGCAGCCTGCTCAGGCTGATCATCCGCCCAAGACTTTGATTGAGTGGTAGCCGCAGGAGGAGAAAGAGGACTGGCGTCTGGTCGAGTCTCAGCTTCCGATGACTCATGAGGCACTTTAACATCTACCCATTCCTGCGAAGCCGAAAGGCCATTCTCCGTGTCGCAATGGGATTCAGCCACAGCACTGGCAGCATCGACGGTGACGCTGCCGTTAGCCGAAACATCTTGTTCACCAACCGTAGACGCTTCACCAGCAGCGATTTCAGCAGTGGCTTCGTCGTCAACAGCAGGAGCTGGAGCAGCATCGGTCACACTCGCCTCGGGAGGTGCTCCGTCAGGCTGCGGGGTACCTTCGCAGAGAGGGGTCTTGTACTCGGTGGCGAGAGTTTTGACGACAGAATCTGCAACTCTTGTTAGGAAAGGAATTGATCTCTCTCTCTCTCCCAATAAAAAATCAAAAAATTAAAAAAAAATTCTAGACACTCACAAGTTGTTTGCAGCTCTTCGCCGGGGACACTGAATACTTTATCATCGGTCCCCTGGACGAGCTTCAGCATAGAAGACACAGCATTCTCATCACCAGCATAAATAGCCAGCAGTACTCCCTCGATGGCCTGGCTTTCGTCCGATTCCGGCTCGCTTGCCTCCTCGCGACGGTAAGCCGCAAGTCTCAAGAATTGCGACAAAGTCAGGAGGCTGTCCTTCAAAGACTGCTGGAAGCCGGCCTTGGTCTCGCTGACAGCGTCTTCCTTTGCTTTTTCAAGAGATTTCTCCCACTCGGCCTTGTCCGCTGCAGCACGCGAGCGGTATTGCTCATGGACTTTCTGGAATTGCGCCAACTGCTGTTCCATCTGAGCCAACTGAGCCTGCAGAGCGGGCTTCTTCTCAATCTGAACCTTCTGATCGGTGTTGATCACTCTGGAAATGACCAGTTCCTCGAGCGGCGTGCCGACGTGCTGGCGAAGGATGGAATCGGTTTTGGAAGCATTGGTCTTGAGACAAAAAAAAAAGCTAGTTAGCAAATATGGCTTCGGCTCGTGTTGTAACATGTAGTCTGTCTACTTGGGATAAACTTTCTCGACACACGGAGTAACCCATCTAGTGACTTACAATCTTTTTGTTCAGGTTGCGAATGTTCCTGTACAACTGCTGTCAGCTCCGTGAAGCATCAGTCTAGAGCTTGGGGAAGATTGTACGGCCGGGGGATTATTGTGTACTTTTGCAGCTCCTTGATGTACGGGCTCTCGTAGCCCTCATCTTGCGAATCGGCAGCAGCGCCAGAGCCAGCACTTGGAGCAGGTGAGTTGACGCGTTCAATGGCATTGGCAAGCTTCTTCTTGGACGCCTTGGGGGCGGATTGCGTAGCAGATGCAGCCATTTCAGATATTTGTAAATTGTCGCTGCAACGAAAAAAGGTGGGGGAAAGTTGGTGAAGCTCTTGGAAGGGCAGGGATCTACAAGCGATGCCGGCTGTGATGGCGTCGTCACGGATTTGTAGTGCTGAGTAGCGAGCAGGTAGGTGGTGGCAGTCGCCGAGGAGAAGGGTTGATGGGAGGAAGGGATGTGACTTTCGGATCTGGGGACGAAAAGAAGAAGTAGAAGAAGTAGAGGTGCTTGCTCTTGTTGTTACAAACGAATCTCGAGCAGAGAAAGCAGGAAAATGTGCGGGAGTCGGACGTTCGTTGTCTGGGCTGGATTTCAGAGCCTGATGCTGCCAGACAGCCTACAGGCCCCATTGGCCCCGGCACAGACACCAGACAGCTCAACTGGGGCGCGGCAGCTGCGCGCTCGGCCACTTCTAGAAACAAACAGAACCACTCGAGTTGTTTGACAGCTGCGAATCATCAATCATGGGTCATGGGCCATGGCCAACCTCTTGCATGAGACGACGCACCCTGGAACCTGACAATCGCATCAATTGTTGGCGACTTCTCCTTTGCTCTTATGCCGCTCTATTCTACGATTTCATTTTGGTATATGTATTACTCTCAATACATGAATTGGAAAATGTAGCCCAATTCGATCGGCTGCGCTCTGCTTGGCGGACGATTTCGTGCGCAATTGCAAGTTATGCCTACTTCATCTATCCACCCACTCGTTTCTCAAAACGACACTACACACCGAGCCTGTCAAGTTGGGCAACGACTCCATCCATCGTCTACATGGCCAGTATCTGGGATGCTTGCGGCAATAGAAGTGACACGCAGCATGCGGCTGTGGAATATCCGCCGACACCAGTACCCCGAGGCCAATGGCGTGTGACGATGTGCTCGCAGAAATGCGATCGATCCATGAGGGGCCTCAATTTCTGTGCATGCCTTTGTGTATATTGGCCCCCCCAGCGTCGCGACGAGCTTCGCCCCTGACTCTGTCCAGAAGTGATGGGATCCTATATCAAACTATGCTTCTTTCATCCCTTGAATTTGGCCAGCGTATCCTTCACGACTCGATTAGATCTATTGCGAATCGCCACGGATGTTTGCCAAAATATGCTGATTGCGCTTACCCGAGTAACTTTGTTCACGCTTCGCGCCGTCAATCCTCGCTCGCCAGACTGCTTTGCGTAGATGGCGGCTTCTTTTACAAGACTATCACAGGGTCAGCTTCGGCGCCGTAGTCACCATATTTTATTCCCCTTGTTATTACGAGCAAACATTGCCAAATATGAACGAATAGAATTAGAAACGGGAAGAAGAGAACGCATACGTTTCCATGAAAAGGACATAGTTGAGAAAAATCTATCAAGACTAGTTGTTAGTGTCCGTCGTCTGTTATTGCGGGACGCATCGGGAACGCACGGTGACATCTGCGTTCTTCGTCATGGCCATATTCGAATGCGCCTTGATGACTTTCTTGATGGTGGCCCTCGGGTATGCTTTCCTGCCCATGGCCATGATTGCTTTGATGCTGCAAGTTGCAAGCTGCGATTTTCAAGAATGGAAGAGGCGTTGTGAAAGGTGAAGTAGTCTCCAAGCGCGTGAGTGGATTGGATGGTGGTCTTGAGACAATAGCGCCTGCACAGTATGATTGCGAGTTGAAGACGCACAGTACCCCGCGAGCAGGAACTCGAGCTTCGGTGGATAGACAACAACGCCGGCCGTGAGGAAAGGGTCTTGGCCTCCCAGCCTCTCGGGAGCCTGACGCGCGATTCTCCGTGTCCGGCGAAATATTTTCCATCTCAAGCCTACACTGATCCCAATCGATATTACAATGGCATCCCTCATGCAGCGTCGCATGGTAAGTCAGATCGCGTACCTGGCTCTGACCTCTTTGGCCCATTGTCCCATCCCACCCCCAATAATCCATCTCGAACCACCTCAAAAATGTACTGACACATTTTTGCGCAGCTATCCAAGGAGGACGAGCAGGCAGCCGGCGACGAAGTCGAAGTCCGTCGAGAAGACCAGGACAAGATCAACAAGTTCAGTCGTCTACATCAACGGGAACTGGCCATAGAAGAGCAGCTCCAAGCAAAAAACGTACGTATAGCAAATCCAACCCCTTCATCTGGGAAGGGCAAATACAACTTTCTCCTTTTTACCTAGACCCTCTCACCATAAAACACACGCGAATGAAAGCTAAGACCTTTTTTTTCTTCTTTTTTTTTCTTCTTCCTTTTTCACAGAAGGAAAAAGAAGAACTAGACGACCTGTCCACCGAATTGGAGCTCGCAGACGAAGACGACAAGATCCAGTGAATACATCATCCCTTTTCGATACACCGGCGGGAAATTTAGCGCTGACCAACTCTCTCTCTCCTCCTCCTCTTTTCTTCTCATGACAGATATAAAATCGGCGATGCATTCTTTCACATCCCCTTAGAGCAAGCCCAGGAGATGCTCGAGGCGGCCACGACAAGGATAGACGACGAGACGAGTGCGCTGGAAGACAGGATAAGCACGGTGCGCGAGGAGATGCAGCAGCTCAAGGTGGAGCTGTACGCGCGATTCGGGAAGCAAATCAACCTCGAGACGTAGCCATGAAAGCTGCCTGAATAATAGAGAGAAGAAAAAAAGATGCAATTACAAAAAAAAAACCGAAAATATACCCACATGAATAGCAAGGTGTTTGCGACTTCAAATTGTTCCGCATCGCCGCCAAATCGTCGTTCCGTTCTTCTTTTGTAAAAGCAGCCAATACAAATATCTGGGACGTGCAAAGAACAAACTTGCCGGAATACCTGGTCACCTGGCGCACAACACCCTAGACCGTCGTGCATAAAGTCCATGACATGGCACTTTCCTGACGCGAAAGACACGCCATGACATGGAAGGTAGAGAATCTCACCTGAAGAATGAAGAACAGGTGTAGGGACCGTATGGTTCGACATGAGCGGGCCCCTTTCTGGCTGAGGTGCTAGGCTTGGAGTATCTAGATAGAATCATGTGTGACATCTATAAGAAGGGGTAAAGTAATGAGATAACGACCGCGGACTCTTTGCGCGGCGCACCAATCTTCCGCTCTGCTGTCTACTGCCTTTTGACAAGGACACTAGGCTGTATTTTATTATTATTATTCCAAATGCGCAGTATCAACACCAGAACAGCACCATTCGCCAAATGCGGATACATGTGTATGTGCCATGCTTTCTCGATACAAAGAAAAAATAAGGGCATCCTCTGCTTCTTTCATTCCAAGACACCTGGTCATCCCCCCTCTTTTTCTCATCCGCCAAATCGTATGTTTTTTTTAGACCACCACTTCTCTGTCAACACTCAAATACCATTGGACTTGCACTCCTGATACATACACATTGCCAGCCAGCGCCATGCGGGAATACCGCATCCCATATTGACAAATATATGCGGAAAACGTACATGTACTGGACATTTTCTGCATGAATAAAAACCCTGTCGAGATAAATACAAAAGGAAACAACCATACTCCTTTTCATACCACTATCTTCGCGCCCATCATACTAACAATGAACAAGGTTTCGCGGCGTCAATTTCGGAAATCATTACTGTTCAGTGGGGTACGCAATGAAATGTTGAGGAGCTGGCACTTTCCAATGGCTAGTGGTCACTGATATGACCAAACCAGAATAATTTTAACATTAATCCCAATGTGCGCAATGAACTCAATCATGTTTTTGTCAACAATACACATAACTAGCTATACTTCGACGTTGTTGTCAGGTGAGTCTTCCGCCCGGTTCATGTACATCCATAAATATGTATTCTTAGTCTTGCTAAGGGGCTTCTCTGACCTGCTTGTGGTAAAGTGAATAGAAAGAAAACGGGTAGTCATAATTGCAACGATATGAATAGATGGATAATTGTTCTTGAGACAGTCGGTCATAAAGTCCAAACCGCTCGGTCAAATGGTGTGGCTCTACAAGTTTCGTGGCTTAGCATTATGATAGTCGACCAGAGTGTGAGTCTTTCGAGGTAAAGGGAGCATCAACACTCTTCGTTGCCGGCATCTGTCGGTAAGGGCTATCGAATCTATTTGTAAGAGCTCATGATCGGTTTTTGCGATTCGCGACTTGAGGGGACTTCGTATATTGTTCTGTCAGTCTTGTTGTGGTCTCCTAGTTTCGAGAGGCCAGACAAGGACTTCTGCAGTTTCTGTTTCAGTGACGCACGTTTCGGTGTTCCTTGCGATATGTCTACGCACGAGTCCCTAGACGGACTGGGAGGAATACGGGAGTCCTCTCCAAGATTGTACCGAGAACCAGGCGCGGGCAACGGTTTGTTAAGATCGGGTGCTGTGATCTGTTCTCCGGCCGGTCGACAGTTTCTGGGTTCCTTTTTTGGCTTCTCCGAGTGACAAATAAAGGCGCCAAGAAGTTCGGGCACATCGCTATCATCAGCAGTATTCGAAGAAGCTTGTTCCTCAGCCGTTGTATAAGAACTTTTCCCTTCAGAATGACCTAATTCCTTGCAAGTCGGCAGTCTCCTATACCCTATACTATGCCGTTAGTTGGATGACTTCTCGGTTTTTTTTTTTTTTTTTTTTTTGTGCATTGGCAGACGTACAACGAATCGGGGATAGCTCAAGGTTCTCCATATCCTGCTGGCTGAGAACGTAACTGTGCGCTTCAGAGACGGAAGGACTCGAATCGATGCTGGGTATCACAGAAGGGTAGTTCGACGACCCCTTGTCTCTGACTCCACCGGCCGCTTGTGCGTCAGATTTAGAGTATTTGGCCGGATTCTCGTTGTTTTTCTCAGTATCAGCACAGCCGACTTCTAAGTTCTTCTGTTCTCCATCGTCTGGAAGCCAAGGCTTTGCGTTGAAGGTATCATCAGGCATAGAAATCGAAGAGTCTATGATGCTATCTACGCCACCGAGATCATGAGATGTCGAAGTGGCGTGCCGCGCACGGAAACATTCTGCTTGTATGCTTTGCTCATTTTGAGGGACTGAAATGTCGTTCGACTTGATGCTTTGTGCAATGAGCCACACTCCCAATGCAGACTGATCGTCCCAGGCATGAGAACCGTGTCGAATATTGAAATCGCTTTCACCCCCAAGGATTCGCTCCATCCGAGAAGAGCCGGGCTCACTGGAAGGTCGGAATGAGGCTGTCATTGTTGAGTTGCGCTTCTGCTCCGTCAGGGGAGTACTATTCGGATCCGTGTGAGATGGAATAACACTCGTGTCCGATTGCGTTTCCGGTCGAAGACTGCATCTTGCGCTAGAACAAATGTCCTTAACCTTTGTGTTCGGGAGACAAGTCGCTGCGCATGTCTGGGAGCACTGCGAGGAAGAAAGGTCCGAGTCTGGACTGGATGCTACAGCACAGTCATCGACGCTGAACTCGATGGTGTCCCTGGGACCGTTTCGAGGGCTTCCCAGATCTACCAATGCGGCGAGCCTCTGAGTGCTGTGGTTCGATCGAACACTGGGTGCGTCGCCCTCGTTGTCTCTTTCGAGCTCGTCTTGTATGCGTTTTTGCCTTAAGCGCCGAACCTCGGCTCGCCTGGCTAGTTCTTCGTCGCTATGTCCGATGGACACCCTGGACTGTCGTCTTGAGCTGACGTCTTGCGATAAATGCTTCATCATTCTTGCCCTGATCCCTTCAAAGGTATTTGTTCGTGACAACAAGTCAGGACCTCTGGCATCTTCTGCTCCGGCATGACTGTCTAGTATTTGACAAAGCTCGATTGGTCCTCCGAATGGTGAAACTTGTTCACTCGTCAAATTTGCCTGTGAGATACGAGAGCTGCTGGTGTTTACGACAGGACGTTTTCGGGAAGTCTTGAAAATGGACGTAAAGCTTGATTGCTTCAGTCGCCCCTGACGTGGACCGCAGCACCATAAAGAATGCATACTTGTCGAGATTCAAGCCGTTGATGGTTATATCATAGCCTCTTTGGTTCTGTATGACACAGTTGGCCGTCTTGCGGTACAAAAGCAGAAAATAAAAAGAAGTAAACGGAACGAACTATTCTACACGTCCCTGGTGGTTCATGGATAGGGACGCTGAACAGGGACGGACTTTCTACTCGACAGTTATGCGGTTTTCGTATAGTTGTGCAAAGGAGATGGACTGGAGCACGATCGAAGAAGAAGAGTGATTTGAGGACATGACCGCAGAGAGCACGACCAGTCCATCGAGGTTGTGGCATAAGAATCAATGTTTACGATTGGGAGGTCCTCTAGTTCATGATGCAGTTCACTCCTTCCTCTTTAATGTTCCTTCTCAACCAGAAAATGCACTCACCGAGCACTCCGTCCACTCCGCTGCTCCTTCTCCTCCAGAGTCCAGACTCCAGTAGTCTTTGATTCTGCAATCCTCATTCGCCGCGTATTTAATCGCCTCGAAGAGTACGCCATAGGCCCTTTGCGCCAGACATGCACAAATTCCAGCATCGGGCTGCTCATAGCCAGCGAATGTGTTCGATGGCATCAGGCTGGGATAGCCCAAGCTTTGCATCTGGAATCAAATCGAGACACTCATGATTTGTGAGAGACGAGACGTCTCATGTCTGCCCAAGGGTCGTGGCCATCTCAACTGGGCATTTCTCACCTCGACGCGAGGTATTCCGGCAGACATTTGACCTCTGACCTCATGAGGCTCTGGCGGCTGACCCATTTGTCTGGTTAGTGGTCACTCACTCGCTCACTCAATGCTGGCGTGGTGTGGCCAAGCAGACATGAAAATGTATTTATTTGTCCACCCCTCCATTCCTATGGCGCCATGGAAATTGCCTGATGGCGCAATGGGCAGGTTCTGCTCAAAATGGATCCATAATGCTCGGCAGCTCCAGCGTGTGTCGTAGGAGACTCGTGACTGGAGAAGCGCTTCTTCATTTGTTGTTGTTATCATTATCAATATCCTTGTTCTATTATCATCATCATCATCATCATCATTGTGATTTATCTATTAATCATAGTCATTATCATTCTATTTCCAACTAGGACAAGAAGGATAAAATGCAGGGGTGGGGCTGGGAACAGAACTCGGGAGCACAAGCACGCAGCATCGTCTGCGTCTCTTCGGCTTTTGATGCGGGCGACGGCGAGAGAATTCACGGCGAATCGCGCAACCGTAAAACTGCAAAACCTCCAAACCGGTATCGCCATCGATGTCGAGACATCTTGAGACGCATCATGGCCGTTTCCGGCCCCTCCATCAACGACTTTCTCGCCATGGCAGCAGCGAGGCACAATGCATTCTGATATTTGATTGATTTGATTTGATCTGATGCAGCAAGTGCCGAACCCTCCAAAGACCAGTTGACGGGTCCAGTCCGGGCCCCTAGGCTTCTCTCGTCGCCCCCTCAACGAATTCACCGAGTCTCGGACGAATCGTGTTGCTTACCGCTTGCTCAATTGGAACAATCAATTGGAATAAAAAACCCATGTAGCAACAGGATGGACCAAACACTAGCCACTGCAGGCACCTAGCTGCCAGGTACTCGTTACCGAAAGTACCTCTCCAAGATACAACATCGTCTCGTCGATCCGCTCAATCCCGCTCGCCAGTGGAACGCGGAATCCTTCTGACCGAATGAAGGTATCGCAACCAGATTTAGCCGGGTGATTCAGTAATTAAGAAACGTAAAGGAAAAAAAAAGGAACGTAAATTGAAATCTTTATATACTGGCTCTCTCTAGCGATAATAGCTTTAATACAATAGGGCATAGTATCTATTAGATGTTTTTCAGAATTATTATTACGTTTTATTTGTATTTTTAGATGCAATGACCGGCTGCATTCGGGATACCTTCGTTTGGTCAGAAAGATTCGGCGTCCCACTGTAAGTGTACCAGACCATGTCCGCCCTAACATCTGGTCCCTGAGTCTGTGCCTCTATGTCAATGGTATGGTTCCTGCCACCTCCCGAATCCCACGTCGCCGCCAACGGGATGTCTCTCTCTCTCTCAGAGCGTGACCCCTCCCCCGCTTAAGGCGCCTATTTTTTTTTCTCTGGCCTTGGGTGGCTCCAGCCTGTCGGTGTCGGACCTGGTGGCTGCTACGCAGGTTGTGTTGGTGCCATCCTGCGCTGCTATTTCTTCCCCTCCCCGTCCGCACCAGTTTTTCTCTTCCCTTCTCCTCCTTCCAAGCTCTTCATCCATCCCTCGTCTTTATACCTGTTCATAGAGAGTCGTCTGATTTAGTCGATTCACTGTGATACATAAGACTCTGCATTCCTGGTGAGCTCATCCTGACCTCCCCCTTCCCACTCCTATTTCCAGTTCCCCAACCACACTGCTGCTGCAATTACCCGATCAATGCCTTTCTCGCAAATCACTAACGGCGTGACGTCTTTCGTGCTCTAGAGTCTTCAGAACTTTCTTGTCACATTTCCAGAGTCTAGCAAGCCATTCGCCAAAATGGTGCAGTCCGCGGTTCTTGGTTTCCCCCGTATGGGAGCCCTGCGTGATCTGAAAAAGGCCACCGAGGCTTGTGAGTGACATCAAGAACAACCCCGTTTCATCATCGAGCAAAGATCCCTTGGACGTAGTCCTCTGACAAGTTCTCTTTCCTACAATAGACTGGGGCGGCAAGATTTCACAGGCCGATCTCCTCGCTGAGGCCAAGCGCCTGCGTCTTGCTCACTGGAAGATCCAGAAAGATGCTGGCGTCGACATCATTCCTAGCAACGACTTTGCCCTGTACGACCAGGTTCTTCATCAGATCCAGGATTTTGGTGTACGTCGAGCCTTCCTCTAACAGTATGCTGCACAGTTGATTCCGGGCTGATATTGTATTTTAGGCTGTTCCCGAGCGATACACCAAGGATGGCCTCGATGCTGTTGACCAGTACTTTGCCATGGGTCGTGGCCACCAGAAGGGCGGCGTCGACGTCCCAAGTTTGGAAATGGTCAAGTGGTTCGACTCAAACTACCACTACGTCAAGCCCACTCTCCAAGACAACCAGACCTTCAAGCTGGTAGACAGTCCTAAGGCTGTTGCTGAGTTCAACGAGGCCAAGGAGGCTGGCATCATCACCCGACCTGTTCTCGTCGGCCCCGTGAGCTTCCTGCACCTCGGCAAGGCTGATCGAGGCCAGTCTGTGGACCCCATTGATTTGCTCGACAAGCTTTTGCCTGTCTATGAGCAGCTCCTCATCAAGCTCAAGGAGGCTGGTGCCGAGACTGTTCAAATCGACGAGCCTACTCTGGTTTTCGATCTCCCCGCCAAGACCAAGGCCGCCTTCAAGCCTGCCTATGAGAAGTTCGCTGCCCTGGGCGACAAGATCCCCAAGCTTGTCTTCACCACCTACTTCGGTGACATCGTTCACAACTTGGACCTTCTTCCCAAGGACATCTACGCCGTTCACATTGACCTTGTCCGCAACCCTGAGCAGCTGGAGACTGTTGCTGGTGCCATCGGCTCAAAGACCGTCCTGTCTGCCGGTGTCGTCGACGGCCGTAACATCTGGAAGACCAACTTCAAGCGTGCCATTGAGACGGTTGAGTCTGCCGTCCAGAAGCTCGGCAAGGAGCGTGTCATCGTTGCCACCTCTAGCTCTCTCCTCCACACCCCACACACTCTTGCCAGCGAAAAGAAGCTGGACCCTGAGGTGGCTGACTGGTTCTCCTTTGCCTCCGAAAAGGCCGTTGAGATTGCCATCATTGCCAAGGCCGTCACTGACGGCCCTGCCTCCGTCCGTGAGCAGCTCGAGGCCAATGCCAAGTCCATGCAGGCTCGCGCCACATCCTCTCGCACCAACGATCCCAAGGTCAAGGACCGCCAGTCCAAGGTCACCGCAAAGGACCACCAACGCCAGTCCGAGTTCACTACTCGTATTGCTGCTCAGGAGAAGAAGCTCAAGTTGCCTCTCTTCCCTACCACCACCATTGGTTCTTTCCCTCAGACCTCCGAGATCCGTGTTCAGCGAAATAAGTTCACCAAGGGTGAGATCACTGAGGAGCAGTACGACAAGTTCATTCAAGAAGAGATCAAGCAGAATGTCAAGATCCAGGAGGAGCTTGGCCTCGATGTCTTCGTTCACGGTGAACCCGAGCGTAACGACATGGTTCAGTACTTTGGTGAGCGCCTGAACGGCTACACCTTCACCACCCATGCCTGGGTCCAGTCTTATGGTTCGCGCTGTGTCAGACCCCCCATCATTGTCGGTGACATCTCCCGACCTGCCCCCATGACTGTCAAGGAGTCCAAGTACGCCGTCTCCGTGTCCAGCAAGCCCATGAAGGGTATGCTTACTGGCCCGGTTACTTGCTTGCGATGGTCTTTCCCTCGTGACGATGTCCACCAGTCTGTCCAAGCTCAACAGCTGGCTCTTGCTCTTCGCGATGAGGTCATTGACCTCGAGAAGGCCGGTGTCGACGTCATCCAGGTCGATGAGCCCGCTCTCCGTGAGGGTCTCCCTCTCCGCTCTGGCAAGGAACGTGACGCTTACCTTGAGTGGGCTGTCAACGCCTTCAAGCTGTCTACTGCAGGTGTCGAAGATGCCACTCAGATCCACTCCCACTTCTGCTACTCGGAGTTCCAGGACTTCTTCCACGCCATTGCTGCCCTCGATGCCGATGTTTTGTCCATTGAGAACAGCAAGTCCGATGCCAAGCTGCTCCGCGTCTTCGTTGACTCTGCTTATCCTCGACACATCGGACCCGGTGTCTATGACATCCACTCTCCCCGTGTTCCCAGTGAGCAGGAGATCCGTGACCGCATCGAGGAGATGCTTCAGTTCCTCAAACCTGAACAGCTCTGGATCGACCCTGACTGCGGTCTCAAGACTCGCCAGTGGAAGGAGACCAAGGAGGCTTTGGTCAACATGGTCAATGCCGCTAAGTACTACCGCACCAAGTATGCCAAATAAACCATGCCTCATTGTGGCTTAATCGATACCACGAGGGGATTGGGCCGTGGTCGTGGCTGTGCATAAAAATATTGTTTTGCAAATTTTTTAATTACGATTCGATTTTTTATTTCTGAGGGATTTCTTTCTTATCCCCTCACAAAATTTTCCTTTGTTTTTGAAATGAGCCGGATACGATCTCAACATCGGCGTTTATAGGATGGAGGGTTGACCAAAATATGGGTGTGTTTTTGACTTCATCCCGACAAGTTTATGACAAAAAAACTGAGGGCCATGGGATGGGACTGGGTAGACGGTTTTGAGCGAGCATTCAACATTAGATGCGTTCAGCACGCATCCTGATAGGAAGTAGAACTTTTTTTTGATCGGATAGTTTTCCGTGGTAACAAAATAAGATTCAAACAACTGTAGAACCGTTTATTGCTTCCAAGTGACGAAGAATTCAATTGATGGAGTTGCCTTTTTTTTGTCGTTTGGCAAAGGGTAAGAGCACAATAGGTGTCTTTTTTTTTTCCCAGCATCTACTGCTTGCATACTTACTCAGAGTCCGAGAAACAAGCAGATGTGTACTGATGATGAATATGCCTCATTTCAAAACGGATCATACCTCGTGGCCTGTGCTGTTCCAATCGTTCCAGTCATGAAGCGTAGTCAGCACTTACATGTTTCCATTTTGTCACGTGGTCCCGCGTGGCAACGACGCGTCTCACATCGCGTCTACCTAGTGCAGACATTCAACGTGCCAAGTTACTTACCTTAGTAGGTAGATACTTGATCAATCGACGATACAGTTCTTTTCTCCTTAATTCGAATCTCGGGCGACATGGCGCCGAAAATCATCGCCGACTCCGACGGCGATGACAGCGAACCCGAGTCCCCCTCCCATGTCCCATGCGATAATATCGAGCGTACCGAGTCGTCTCCTCCCGGCATCGACCACCAATCCATGTCGACGGATCCAAGCTTCTTCAACAGTATTTACAACGAACAAAAGGATGCCGCTAGGGAGCAACCAACGAATGGCGACGTCATAGACTTGGCTGAAGAAAGTGAAGCGACGGACTATGTGTCTTTTGACAGGGGGTTCGAGCGCGTGGAGGCACAAGCTCCCATTGAAAAGAGCCTCTGGGACGTGCCAAGCAGCCCGGAAATCATCACCATGAAGCCCAAGCGCCCTGCAAAAAGGAACGCCGAAAGCAACACGAGAACAAAAATCACACGTGGTTTGCGACGACAACTGGATGATATAGGATACAGAAGCCCAGATGACGAACCCACCACATGGGAGATTTCCAGCAAGAGACGACGGACGCAACCCGAAACGGGCACGTCCGGTGATTTGCCATCCACTATTCCGATCGAGAGCGATGATTCCCCTTCTGTTGCACCAAAAGTCCGCACTTCTGCTAGGGCAAAAAAGCATCTCTCGTCCGACGGGATCACAGCACTTTCCTCACCGACGCAGCCTCTCAAGTCGCGCAGCATTAACATCGGGTCCAGTGGGAGCGCAACAAATGTGAACACTCCGCGCGAACCCTTTACGCCTTTGGTCAAACTTTCGTCTCCGGAGAGACCGAGAAGTTCTGCCCCCGAAGGGCTCGACGTGGTGAAGAAGGACATGTCTCCACCACCCGGGAGCACAAGCAGAGCTATCGAAGTAGACGATGAGCACTCCGCCGCTGCCGAGGAATCAGAGGGAGACGATGCACCGTATCAAGACGAGCCTACATCAAGGCCCACGACCACAAGAAAACCCAGAGGACGTCCCAAAAAGGTAGCAGACGCAACAGCGACGAATGAGGAGAGCGTGGTGTCGGTCAAAGTGAAGAAGAAGCGAGGAAGGCCCAAAAAGTCCGACAAAATGGATGAGAATGATGAAAAGAAGGCGGATGTTGAAGGCGAACCCTGTGCGGACACGAAGCCGTCACCTGAAATTGCAAGTCCCGTTCAGGAACAACAAACGGACCCAAAGACCGCAAGCCCATCCAACCTACAAGATTCCAAGGCTATAGTGACGGAGACGGAGACGGAGAACAAACTACCTCCCGCACCAAAAACTCCGACGAGTCTAGCTGAAAAAATAGAGGACTCTGTCAAGAAGAACGCAACCAGTAAGAAGACAGACGTGGCACCGAACAGCTCCGGTCGGCAATTGTATCGTGTTGGTCTGAGTAAGAGGACAAAAATTGCTCCTCTGCTAAAGATGATTCGAAAATGAGGAGGCCGTTGTAAAGGGCTTTTTTCTTCTTTTTTTCTTCTTTTTTTCTTCTTTTTTTCTTCTTTTTTTCTTCTTTTTCTTCTTTTTCTTCTTTTTCTTTCTTTCTTTCTTTCTTTCTTTTTTTGAATCTTGTCGCAAAACCTGTTAGCGAGCGGGCTCGACGAAGACACACAGTCATGATGGAGATCAGAAGCATTTGCCGATTTACTTAGATTGCGTGTTTTTCTGGGGTGATGACCGGCATTCGCATACATACATACACATGTACAGTATGTATATCCATGGACATTATGTGCATGAGATTGTTCTTTGTGTCCTACTTTCTACTTTCTACTTTCTACTTTCTACTTTCTACTTTCTACTTTCTACTTCTTGCTTCCAACGTCTCACGGCTTACGCCTTACATTTTCCTTTTGTCGCAAAGAAAGCAGTCCAAGCGTCTTGCGGCACTTATATGGACATATGTACAAATACATGTGTAATATCGATGCGCCGTCCAGTGGTGACTTTCGCTCCATTTCTGACGAGCCTCACTGCGTTCAGGTTTGCCTTCTCCAACGTGATCCATTTACGCAACACGCACGATATTGGCTGCACAGAAAACTCGGAAATAAGCTGCCGCAGGAGCACATGATTCGGTTGACCCATCGAGAGGTTTGAGCGATCGGGATAGACGGGCGGTTCGGACTCCGTGACATGTCTGCGACTCCAGGAACGCGAGCCAACAATGGCAGATGGCAGACAGATAAACAAAAAAGGCCGTGAGGACTCGAGGAGAGTTGAAGACCAACAGACCGACAGACCGACAGAGACAGCACAGACAGCACAAACATACAATCCTCTTTGTTATGTCTGCATCCGTACATGCCACGATATTGCGACATCAGTCAGTTGGCATCTTCAGAGTCAAGACGCCCCGCACTAGTCCTGTTCCAGAAGGAAGCGGGGCTGTTCACAGCTGGCGGGCGTGCCAGGGCACTGCGGGCACTGGACAGTGGGAGGACAATGACTCTTGCGATGGCGCATTTCCGGGATACTCGATTGAAATTTTGTCTTTTTTTTTTCTCTTTCCCTGGTGTTTGGGCCATGTCGATGGCCTCTTTTTACCTCTGTGCCTCTCTGTCTCTCTGCTCAACCGGGCCAACACAACATCCCGTCTGTGCCAGCAAACCAGGGGGAAATATTTGGGATTCTTGCATCCCCGGCTCGCTGCTGGTCGTCCCTTGTCGCATTGCCCCTCACTTGGTGTTCCTGACGTGACTTGAGCTCGCTGCTCCGACATCTCCAGTCGCCACCGATTCTCGGCCACGGCCCGCTCTGGTCCAACATTTTCAATTTTTCGACGACCTTGCCGCCCCCTGCCGCCTCCCCTCGAGTCTCGATCTTGGAAGTTTTTGGACGTGGAGTTGGTACTGCCGCAAATCAGAAAACAATGGAGCAGAATAGTGTTCCCAACGGAGCCACCAGCTCTCACAATCCGGCTCAGCGCTACTTGAGTACTCGTGGCGAGGACAGCGATGTAAGTAAAAGCTGTAAATGCAAACAAGACGTCACCAGTCGCACCACGGCTGTTTCTCGAGATGCGTCGAGCCATGCCTCTTTCGCTGCTGCTGCTGCTGATGCTGCTGCTGCTCTCCCATTCTTGGCCATAGGTTGAGAAGCTAATCATTTGGCCCATGCCCTCTACACACATGTAGTGCTCGTTCGAGGAAGTTGTCTTGCGCGGCCTGGCCACCGATGGCGGTCTGTACATCCCCGAGCAGATCCCCCAGGCCAGCTCGTGGGAAAGCTGGAAGGACTTGAATTTCTCCGACTTGGCGTACGAAATCCTGTCTCTGTACATCTCCTCCTCTGAGATCCCCTCGGCCGATCTCAAAGACATTATCGACCGGAGCTACTCGACCTTCCGAAACAGCGAGGTCACGCCCCTCGTCCACCTCGATGGCAATCACTATCTGCTCGAACTCTTCCACGGGCCCACGTTTGCCTTCAAGGATGTGGCGTTGCAGTTTGTGGGTAACCTGTTTGAATATTTCCTCGTGAGGAAGAATGAGGGGAAAACTGGGCGTGGTAGGGCTTTTCCTTTCTTCTCGACAAAGTCTTTCTCGTTATTTATTCATTCGATTTTTCTTTTCACCAACGCTGCGCGACCCAAGGTCTAGCTAGCCCGCACTATGCTTGACTTGTCACATTTTGGGTCGACCAAGTCTGCCTGCGTTCGCCATCACCGTTCTTTATTCGTACGACGAAAAAGACTTGTCGCTAATTTCTACTCGGCTAGACCGACACCACCTCACCGTCGTCGGCGCAACCAGTGGCGACACCGGCTCTGCTGCCATCTATGGCCTGCGCGGCAAGAAGGACGTTTCAGTCTTCATCATGTTCCCCAAGGGCCGTGTAAGCCCCATTCAGGAGCTGCAGATGACTACGGTCCTCGATAAGAATGTCCACAACCTTTCCATCGAAGGGTATTTTGATGACTGTCAGGTAAGAAATAAAAGCAAAAAAAAAAGAAGAAGAAGAAGAAGAAGAAAGAAGAAAGAAGAAGAAAGAAGGGAAAGAAGATAAAAAGAAGAAGAAATACCATTATTTTCAACCAAAAAGACTAACACGCCAGGAAAACAGGACATCCTAAAGTCATTATTGTCTGACCCTGAGGCCAACAAGCCCATCAATGTCGGAGCTGTCAATTCCATCAATTGGGCTCGTATTTTGGCCCAGATCACCTACTACTTCCATTCATACTTTTCTCTGGTCAAGAAATCGCCAAATTTCAAAATTGGCGACAAGGTTCGCTTTGTTGTCCCGACGGGCAACTTTGGCGACATCCTCGCCGGGTACTTTGCCATGCGAATGGGATTACCTGTGGATAAGCTCGTCATTGCCACCAACGAGAACGACATCCTAGACCGCTTCTGGAAGACGGGCAAGTACGAGAAGAAGCCGGAACCCGAGGACGGCCAGACCCCCGCCGTCGAGGGCGTCAGAGAGACCCTCAGCCCGGCCATGGACATTCTCGTTTCTAGTAACTTTGAGCGTCTCTTGTGGTTCCTCGCGTACGAGTTTGCGTCCAGCGCCGGCATGGATGACCTCTGGAATAAGAAGCAAGCTGGCCAGGAAGTGGCCAAGTGGCTCAAGGAGCTCAAGACCACGGGATCCTTTGGCCCCGTCTATCAAGACGTCCTGTCGAGCGCCAAGCGCGACTTTGACAGCGAGCGCGTCGACGACTCGCAGACCCTCGAAACCATCAAGGCCACCTACCGCAAGCTCGGCTACATCCTCGACCCGCACACGGCCGTCGGCGTCGCCGCCACAGCAAGATCCATCTCCAACGCCTCCCCGGACATGCACCACATCTCCTTATCCACCGCCCACCCGGCCAAGTTCTCCATCGCCGTAGAAAAGGCCCTCAACGGCGAAGAAGGCTTCGACTTCGAGAACAAAGTCCTGCCCGCCGAATTCATCGGCCTGGACAAGAAGGAGAAGCGCGTGACAGAGGTGGAAAATAACGTGGACCGCGTGCGCGAGCTGGTCAAGGCACAAGTTGAGCAGGAACTCTCCGAGACGTGGATCGGTTAGAGATGAACATATGAACATATACAAAGAACAGCTAGAATAGAAATGTAAAAAAAGAAAAGAAGGGCGTCGTTTCATTTATTTTCTCCTGCGCTGAATCATTTTGTTGTCTCACAGATGAAATTACAATGTCATCCTGGGATGTTTGCCCTGCTGCTGTGAGTGGTTGGGTGTGTTGATTATGGTTTGTAGGGGATAATTGTGGTGCGTTGTTGATTGACGTTTAAATGTTCGTTTGTCCTGGGAAAATAAGATGAAGGAAAAATAAGAATAAAAAGGAAGGAGGAGGAGGACAAAAAAGAAGGACAAGAGGAAAAGAGAAGAAAAAAGAGAAGAAAAAAAGAGAAGCGTAAAGAGAAGAAGTAAAAAGAAAGTAAAGTGGTACCCCATACTACCTCATCTCGATTCATACCTGAGTACATGCAAGGCACATACACGCCAGTAGTCACGTCACAGACATGTATTTCTTCGCACACTGCCTGACTATGTGCATTCAACAACAGTGGCACGTAGCGGAGTATGTAAATGGTATATAAAATATAAGGGCCCCTTCCGACCCTCCCCTATTCCGACCTAACAAGATAAAAGCCCCCTTTCAAATCCCCTCACGTGCAGCCACTGGTCTTCTTGTCCCTTTCATCTGCCGTACGTGAATATTTTGGTGAGGCACCGGCGTGTCTTTGCTGCTATATTGGTGTTTGATGTGACTCTGACATGGGAATTGGCAGCGATGCACATTCCGTGGGGATGCATCGCGGACAAGCTTGCGAAGAGGGAGAAATGGAGCAAATAAGGTAAAAAGGTCAAAAGATGAAGAAAGAAAATGACTCAAATGAACCGCAGAAAACGCCAATTTTCATGATATGCATTTTGGCAGTGAGGAGAGGACTTAAAACCCCCCTCTTCTCATCCCCTGCCAGTTGAAGTGGTAAAACAAAAGAGGTGGAATATAAATAGCCATCCTCCTTCTTCAACCCCCATCGTCTGAAGAAATGTCAAGGAGCTAGGGGATTGAAAAAAAAAGCAAACGTCATTCGTGTCTGCTGGAAGATGTGGAATACTATTGTTACAATGTTTTCGGCTTGTTGGGGCTATTAGCCTCATCGTCTAACGTCTTGATGCGCTTCTTGACAAACTCAAAGGACGAGAAGAATATGGCATTGACGAGACAGGAGCGGCTCATGGAGACGCCGAGGCCGCGGTACATGTGACGCTTAAAGAACTCAATCTTGGGCGCTGGTTCTACTTTTTCTCCGCGAGAATGAAGCAGAGAGTTTCTTTGATATATGCTCTTGGCGGAATCAATGGGATCTGGGGTGGCAGAAGGGCAAAGTTGGCAATTCATTTTTCTTGTCAGCCTTGAACTATATATCCTGTTGCAAACTGAGGAACGGGAAAAAAAAAAAAGGGGGGGGGGGGTAGAGGGGCAGACAAACATATCATTGCCCAGGATACAAGTCCGCACATGCCACCAGCAGTCACCACCGCCATCTTGTTGTTGTTTGGATTATCGCCTGCCATGGTTGTTCCGATTTGCTTTCCGCTTTCGTACACCATAAAGTAGATTCCGGTGCCCAGGGTGTCACGCACTGATGGTTTTGTGGCACAACGTCAGCTTTTGTCCCCGGCTGTTGGTGCCTCTCGTCGTTTCACCAATGAATGCCGTCACTTACACAAATGTAGCCGAAATCCTGTGTAGAGCCCCAAAACTCCTCTATGTTTGATAATATTGGCCATAGTCCTCAGCGTGCCCTTATTCTGGTAACTCGACGCTACGGCTCTGCTCTTTTGGCAGTTGCCGGCTCTTTCTGCCAACAATACAGACACCTGGGCACTGAGTTTAGTCAATTCAAAGGGACATGCTATGAAGGTGATGATGGATCCGGCTGTGGCACCAGCAGCGCCAAAACATGCCACAGAGTATAGGTTTGGGTAGGTGCCGGCCTCGTTCACATGACGCAGGATGTCATAATTCATGTTTCTCTTAACCCACGCAGCGTATGCGTATTTTGCACGCTGATATATGGAAAATGAGACGGTTCGGACGAGTGTAATGCTTGCCATTGGAGCCATGACACCTGCAGAGCACGAAGACACGTTAGTACGGTCTGCACCATGTAATAAAGGGACTTGTCGCACAACTTTATCGGTTCTCCCCACTGGGTCGAGGTTCTGAATTCAAATGTACCTCGAAAAAAACCGCCCAAGTGCTCGGTTCTATAGGTGTGCTTGACGCAATCAACGAATCCATTATATTGATATGTCTGCATACGAGTCTTGACGCTGTCGAGCGGGAAAGCGGCCAGGGTGGAAAAGACGCTGGACGAGCTGGCGGCTATCTCGGTCCGGTAGCGTTTGACAAAGGAATTGGCATGATCTCGTCCGCGAGTGGTTGAAGGCATGACTACTGAGGAGGTAAGACGGTCCTGGACATCTTGCTGCTGATCACGCCTTGCATCCGCAGTCATGCTTTTTTTATTTTCCTTTTTTTTTCTCCAAAAAAGGTCAATCTCGGGGCAATCACTTTCGTGCACCCTGTCCCGCGCACAAAGACGCGCTCACGAACAGCCGAGACTCAAAAAGAAGGGTGCAGAAATGAGAGGGAAAAAAAAATGACGAAAAGATAGGCGAAAAACTTGTCGTTGGATCCGTCCTGGGATAGTCTTCTGCAGACCAGACGAGACGAGACGAGACGAGAGCTGGGAGTTTGTGTTTCTGGCCACGGCACGCACACGCACGCTATTCAGACCCGGCGACCTCGACACAACGACGAGATCGGCAGCGAGTCTGTGGTGTGCGCGGGCGGCAGCACGACCTAAATGTCCGAAAGCCCAGATGCCATCAATTGGCCAATGTCGTTGGTCTGAATGTGGGTGGTTCAATAATGAACACGATGGGGACGAGGGTTTCTTAATCGACACCGAAAAGCGGGATTCTTTTTCGAAGCCGGCGACTGCAACGATCGGAGGGCGAGGAGACTAGTCGTAGGGGACCGGCGGAGGAAGTCGAGTCATGGAGAGAAGAATCCAGGACTTGGCGATGGTGGTTTCCAATCGAAAGAATGAGGGGTCGCGAGTTGATGTTGATGTTTGGCTCCAGTCCGGACCTGCGGTTGTAGCAGCAGCGGCAGCGGCAGCAGCAGCGGCAGTGCTTGTATGACTGACGAGCTTGTATGACGCCCCAAGAGCAGCGTGGCACTGGCAGTGGGCCCTGGCTACAGCTGTGGGGGTGGGCCAAAGCTTCGAGCTTCGACTGCCGGCACTGGGTGGTGATTGGCTGGCGGGGGGCCTGTGACGTGCCATGTACAGAGAGGCAGGAACAAGGCTGCGCAGATACTGCCGCCCACCGCCCGTCCAAATCCAACCAGATCGTAACGTCTCTCGTGAGGACTCAGAAGTCAGTCATCAGCCCATCCATCCATTCCATCTACCTGTCTCGGGCCCAACTGTGTATACCGTTCTGTCTCTGTCTCCAACACGGCATTCAACACGCATTCCAGGCTATCGCGCTGCCGCGGCTGTCGCTGACCCTTCCGAGCGCGCATGAACAACACTCTGTGGCGCGCTTCGACGTTTCGACGTTTCGACGTTTCGGGAAATCTTCCTGCCGCTAGTCAGTGAATGGACTCGCAACGGGCCAACAGGCGGGCTTTATGAGCTCTCATGGGCATGAGTACGACGCATGGAAACGAACATTCACATCATTCGGCACGCACATGGTTGCATTATCTGAAATTGAAGCGTACTGCCTTCAGGGGCGAAAATTCTACATCATGCCAGGCATATATCACCTGCAAACAAAACTCCGCCCTTATGCCCAAAATTGAAGCCTTGCATCTTTCATCCGTCACCCATCCATGTACATTCCTTGAACAATAACGTTGCATTTCAAGCAGCCCGTGTCTTGCTTTTGTCAGGCTGCCAGAAACCAAAGTGCATTTCCTTACCTTGCAATGCACTATACAAAACTGACAATGAATCTGCATCCTGTGTATCACGCTGCCAGACTCGCCTTGACATCTTCGAACACGGAGTCGCGGAGATGTTCTAGTAGGATGCGCTGTGCTTTGAGAACATAGAAAGCAAGATCTAGCAGTTGCTCGGAATTGCCTCTGCCCGGTCCTTTTATTCCTGGCGAAGAGACTCGACAAACCCAAAGAAGAAGAAAAAAAAACTTCTTTTTTCTCGAATCAAACCCCAAATATGGAGGGTAAGCTCAAGCGCCTGCAGCGCCTGCATCTGACGTCTCGGCAATTTGCTCCTGGGAGCTTCCAGAGACGGCAGTCTCTGTCACGGGTTCAGTCTCACCGCCATGCGGAATCGCCAGTCTTTGTTCCTCCTTCTTGATGCGAATGGCCTCAGTCTCTTGACGCAATTTCTCCAGATTCCAAGCATCGTCATCTTCATCATCGGAGTCATCTTCGTCGCGCCACTTGCCGCTTTCGAACAGCGCACGACCCGTGTTCTCCTTCGCCTTACGAAGTTGCTCTTCGGCCGCTTTCTTGTCGAGACGTTCCTTTTTCCACTTGGCAAAAGTCTCTGGCGTGACTGGCGTGAGAGTGCCGGTAAGCTTGTGTCGTTCTGATTCCAAAAAGTCTTCCAGGGTAAGCGTCTTGAGCGGCGATTTATCCATAAGAGCCTTTTCGGCCGCTCTTTGCTCCTTTGTCTTCAAAATGAATCTACATGACGAACAACCGCATTAGTGAAACTCAGCAATAAAGCATAGCATAAGCATAGAATAAGCACAGCAAAAGGAAATGGGTGAGAGGATTTCATACCCAGGAGGCAGAGCATGCTTGTACATGCACTTATCACCGCCATTCGGACAGATCCAGAACCAGCCGTATTTTCCATCCTCGATGGCTGAGATGAAGAACTTGCACACTTTATCAGTAGTTGTCTTTTGATTGCCCTTTTTAGACAAGACCACTTTGCGTAGTTGTTCTTCATCCCAGTCGGCAGAAGTCTCCTTCTTCTTTTCTTCCTCCTCGGCCGCTCTGTTGTCCGTGTAGAGATTTCTCTTCTCGACCTTGCGTTCGATGGTCAAGTCATGTGCAAACTTGCACTTCTTGCCCTTTTCGCAATCTCCCTTTTTGTAAAAAATGCAAAGCACCGTCTTGGGATCGACACCAAATGGCACCTTCTGTATCTGAGCGGGCCTGTTCAGGAGCAGAGCAGCCTCTTTCTTGGCTTCTTCCGCAGCCTTCTTCTCCTTTTCGCGCTGAGCCCTCTCGGCCTGTTTTTTCTTCTCTTCTGGGCTGACACCGTTTTTGAGATTGCTAGTCATCTGAGCAATCGTTTTCTGGGCAGCAGCTCCTTTCTTATTCTTCATGCCAAATGTCTTGTCTTCAACCAGTTTGGTGGCCGATGGCTTCTTGGTGCCACCACCCTTCTCGGCTTTTTTGGGAGGCATAGTGGGCGGTGGCGGGGTCGATCGATCAGGCGAAGTTTTTTGGGGAAAACTGCAGATGGAGATTACTGGCGGGGACGTAGGTGCGATAAATCAAGTTTTCTCCTTTGGGCGACTATGCCTTTCCGCTTGTGTTGACTTTCCCTCAGTCTAGGTTGCGGGATGGAGTGGACATGAAGTGAATTGTCGTTGAAACCGTGATGGGAAATGTTCCAAATTCCAATGTCGCAGGAAAAAGAATCCTCCACAGTCATTCCGTCACTTTTGGTGGGCTGGCGAATGAAGTCACACGGGGTCACGTGTTGGGCGTCGTGCCGCTTTTCTGCGTCCAGTGTCATCTTGCTTTGAAGGCAGTGGCCACAGTGGGGCCATCCGATGGCTCACGGGTCACAGCAGGCCGGCAGGTAAGGTACGTACCGCCCAGCTAGAACCATCCATGTCGCGCGACCTGCTTTAAGCTCCACGAAAGGTCCAGCTGTCCTTCTCTACCAGCGAATGTCGAACGCATCAGGATCGACATTTCCAATTATCTGGCTGCTTTTCTCGTGCCTTTTCGTCGTGAGTTACGCCGGCAGCTCCTTGGGATCCGAAATGAATTGAACAAAACTCTATGCTAATAGCTCAGCAGTCCAGTCTAGAAGCCGTCTTTTACTGCGAAATTCCCTTCTGCCGCAGTCCACTGTCATTATGATTACCGATCGCGATTTATTTACCCTGGCCGTCTTCTTCGGCATAGTTTCCATGCTACTCATCGTCGTCTATCACTTGATGGAAACCAATGCGCTACCGGATGCGGCTGGCGCCAATAAGGCCGACCACGCAAAGGCATCATGAGGGGGTGGTCCAGAATATGGGGACAGGAAAAAAGGGAACCAAAAACTTCTCGTACGTGAGAAAGATCTCTCAGATTTGTTGTCTTTCTTTGTGTGTAGCAAAGGGGACAAGGTCTTTCATCGACGATTACATTGCGACGGGCACAATTTTTTTTTGTTCATTGTTTCAACACGGAGCGGCGTTTCCTTGATGATTCACTTGCACAGCCCTTACGCCTTTTTTTATTATAGACGAATGGGAATTGGCATCGGCTGATGCATTTTCATCTCCTTCTTGAGAGTACGCCAGGCCTTCATGTGGTCTGATTTGCGCCGACTGCAACTTACGTTGTGTTTGACACAAAAGCTCAGGTACTTGACTGGCCATTGCCCTCGACTGGACGTGAAATGAACTTGATGGAGCTTGTCAGTTTAGTGTGCATTACTGCGTAGAGGGACTGACAGCTGCTGTTGGACAGAAGGAAAAAAAAAGAAGAAAATAACGTCTTGTCTTGACGGCCATGAAATTCACTCGTGACCATGAAACTCCAACTGCAGGCTCTTGACGATAGCTTTGTCACACAGATGTACATGCCTTTTTTTTTATCAACGTTCGCTATGTCCTGCTCAGGTGACAGCAAGTCTGCGTCTCAATGTCCGCCTTAAACACGTAAGTCGAGGTTGAGATCGCGGGTCCAGCTAGAACATGGCCATCAATCAAAACGGCGGCGACGACGACTGGACGATGGTGCAGAGTCGGAGACGAATTGCTCGGTGAGTTGTGCTTCCACCATGTTTGAAGTCTGGACGGGTCGTGACTCGTGAGGCCTGGCAAGCCGCGGACGAACGAACCATGCTGGAATACGGGCTGTCGCCTGTTCAACGTTGATTGGCTGGAACGTGGCACTGCAGCATCAACAAGCTGCTTACGTCATGCATTTGGTGCTTCGCGTTGGCGGCTGGCCGCCGCCCCCCTCGCGTCCCCTTCCCTCGTCTGCTCGGGCATCTCGTCTTGTGTCTCTCTCTCTGTCTCTCTTCCTTCTCTCCCAAACACCCTCAATTTTTTTGTTCAACCGAATATCGCACGCCTTTTGTCGCAACTACAAATTCGACGCCTCGTGCCAGTTTGGTTTTTCTCTAGAGCTCGTGCCCCATTTATTTGCGGGCTTTTCAACATTCCCTCTCTGACTCATTTATTGTTGGTCTTGTCGACCAGACTGTTCCTTCCGGACCACCGCGCGCCGCCAAAGTCGTTTTTGCTTCTTGATCATTTCGGTTTCGCACTTTAAGAGTCTCAACTCCCGCGAACGTCTTCCTTTATCTATTTCTGAGCGTCACTAGATCGGTTGTCTTTTCCTCTTCCTTTTTTTTCCTTTTCGGCAGAGACGAGGACGGAAAACAAAGGAGAAAATAACCAAAGTTCATCGTCTTTTTGAACCATCGACTATTCTAAACGCAAAGCGCTTCATCATCACCATCTTCCACAATGTCTAGCAAGCTCGACAAGCCCCTTGACGACATCGTCTCGGCCAAGCGCCAGTCTGCTCGTAACCGTCGCTCAACTCAGCGACGCTCTACCGGCCCCAAGACAACTGCCCCCGTCGGCGGCGTTCAGAAAAACTCCAGGCCGGCTCGTGGCACCGCGGCTAAGCCTGCTCCCCCAAAAGCGGCTGGGAATGGAGAGAGCAAAGTTATTGTCAGCAATCTGGTATGTGTTTCCATCTACGCAACAACAAGCCAGATCCTGTAACCGTTGTGATCATGATTCTAACGACTCGATAGCCAAAGGATGTCTCGGAGCAGCAGATCAAGGTATGTTTCCGTTGAAGGTTTCGTTCCTTCCGGGATATTTTGGACGTTTCCTTCGTTCGCCGCACCCATCCTTTATACTTCGACGTCCACGTCCTCCTGTTTGAGCGCAGTGGCCCTTGTGCTCGCAGCACCAAAACTTCCGCTTTGCCCTAGTCTCCTTCTGTGCTGCTTGAGAACACCTGGAATATGGTGAATCCGCAGTCGTCGAAGTTGAGAGCAGGTTCGTCTTGCAATGCACTTCTTCAATGCCTGGTCAGCATTGTTTGCATCGCATTAAAGAAACTGCGGCATGGAGTCTGTTGTGACGTTGGTTGTGGCGGTGGTTCGGCCCTTACCGATTCTTGCGGCGCGATACAATAATTGTTGGCGCCCCAAACATGAAATGATTGATGAAGCGAGCAAAGTAATGCGCCCGTGTCCGAAGAGCCAAATACGTCATTTACAAACAAAGAGAGCTGAAAGTCTATGGCAAAGAGGGGTTGCCATTCATAGCCGGAAAGCTGTGTTCTGCTCCAGGACGACTGCGGTTGGGTCACATCATGCGTTGCAAACACGAAAGGGGCGACAAAACTGGCTTGAAGTCCAGTCTCTCTTCACATGGCTGATTCTCTCACGTTACGGAATGGCTACTCTCGATTTCTTCTGGTGTGATTACCTGACAAGAGAATCGTTCGAAGGGGGGAGCAGTCCGGGTCTTATCCTTGAACACTGGACCATATAAGGTGCCGGCCTTGTGGCTCGTTGCTTTGCTCGCTCATTGATGCTCCTCTTTTGAAAGCACTTGTTTAGTGCACCCGACAGCGGCTGTGGGCGACTGTGGTCATTTCAACGCATTGGACCAAGACGGATACTTGGAGTCGGATTACAGAAGATGATTACCCGACTGTCGATAAACTGACTCACCTCCCCCACTAGGAATACTTTGTCCAAGCTGTTGGACCTATCAAGCGAGTCGATCTCGTCTATGGTCCCAACTCTGTCAGCCGTGGCATTGCCAATGTCACCTTCCACAAGATTGATGGCGCCAGCAAGGCGTTCCAGAAGCTGAATGGTCTTCTCGTCGACAACCGACCTATCAAGGTGAGTAGCACCCTCGGAGTCATGGCAGAGCAATGGTTTTCTAATATATATATATTTTTCTTTTTTAGATCGAGATTGTCGTTGGTGCCGCCCAGGCCGACAAGGTTCTGCCCGCCGTCAAGACCTTGGCCGAGAGAACAGCGTAAGTTGGAAATTATGTAACGAAAATTCTTTCTTGGACCCACCAGGTTCTAACAGTGTCAACGGCAGTCAACCCAAGGCGCAGCCCAAGTCGGCTGCTTCTGGCAAAGGTGCCACAGGTGGTGTTGGTAAAGCCGGTAATGGCGCAAAGGGTGCTGCTGCCAACAAGAAACGACGCGGCCGCAATGCCCGCCCGGCCAAGAAGACTGCTGATGAGCTCGACACGGATATGGCAAACTACTTTTCGGGAAGTGTTGATGGAGCCAACAACACCGCTGCCGCTCCAGCTTCTGCTGCTGCCACTGGTGACGCACCCATGGAGGATGAAATTATGGTGAGTAGAATGCTGACACGTCTTTTGAATGTGTTTTATGATGTGCTAACTTTGATGAAAAAAGTAATGTTATTGGATGCAATTGCAGCTGCGCGTGCACGAAGTTTCGAATTTGACATTTTATTTTATTCACGTAATACCCAGATTAATCAAAAAAAAAGAAGAAAAAGACAAAAAAAGTTGCTTTTATTCTTGGAGCGCGTCATTCACAGTGACACTTCTGTCATGATGTTTTTTTTAAAGTCAATCTCGAGACTCTTAAGACCAGAGGAATCTATGTACAGCGGATCAGTCGGTCATACGTGGTGACAAGTAGCTACATGCTCGTTGTCCCTTACCAAACGAGAGGGAGTCTCGGGCGAGAAGTTGAAATCAAGCGAGAAAGGAACAGGTATTCACTCTAATATGTTTATATACATACAAAAAAAATCTGAAACTTGGGACACAAGAAGCATGGGAGATATAGTAGTCGCCCTGCAGCGTGTTGCCTTTTTTATGAGAGACGTGGTTCTTGCTATGCTCGGCATGCGTACGTATGTCATGTGTTCATGTCGTCTCCCAGAGAACCTCTGTCTCTCAATATTTATATGTGTTTGATGTCCAATGATGCTGACGGCTGATGACAGCGTCTTACTTGTTCAGGTTTGCGGTCTGGCCAGGCCATTGCGCCAAGCTCTCGCGGGAAGAATCCCGCGTCGCTGTTTTGGCCTTGATTTTGATTTTGGCCTTGGCCTTGGCCATGTCCAGAATGAGTTGGTCCACCGAGGGCGCAAAATAGGGCTCGTCGGGGGGCCAGGCCGTGATGAAGGCGCCATTGCGGGCGGCGCGGGCGGCGTCGAGGGCGGTGTATGTGTTTTGGGGGGAGGGCATGATTTTGTCTTTGGGGTTTGTTCGGCGTATGTTTTTTTAGAATTATTTATTTTTACTTTTTGAATCTTTGTTTTGGATCTTTGTTTGTGTGTCTTGTTTTGTGTTTTAGTTTGTGTATCTTTAGATCTTTATTTCTGTATCCTTTTTTGGTGATTTTGTGGCGGTGTCGTTAAATTGTGTCTTTTTCTTTCATGCCCTTCTGACCGTGTCTTGTATTGATGTGTTTGTTGGTTTTGTTGTTACTCTTTTATTGTTGTTTCTTGTTGTTTCTTGTTGTTTCTTGTTGTTTCTTGTTGTTTCTTGTTGTTTCTTGTTGTTTCTTGTTGTTTCTTGTTGTTTCTTGTTGTTTCTTGTTGTTTCTTGTTGTTTCTTGTTGTTTCTTGTTGTTTCTTGCTGTTTCTTGCTGTTGTTTATTGTCGTTATTTCTTTCTCTTTCTGCTTCTTCTGCTTCTTGTCTTCTTCTCCTCGTTTTCTTCTCCTGCTTCTCCTTGTTCTCTTCCTATTTTTCCATCTCCCTATTTTCAAATCCTCTTTGTTGTAGGCCCCGTCCTTGCTTTCAATCCTGGTAATCCTTTCTTGTGGTGGTTCCCCCCCTTCTCGTTCCCTTCTCGTTCCCTTCCCTGTTGTATTTGTCTCTCACACAGCTATGCTTCTCCCCGTTTGCCCCAGACCGTCTGTGCCGTGTCGTATCGGATCCAACAAAGGACGAGTCTTTATATAATCAAGAGGAAAATGAAAAAAGAAAAAAGAAAAAAGAGGAAAAAAAGAGGACATGTACGCGATGCAGATGGTCAATTCCTTCCTTCCTTCTTTCTCTGGTACCCTTTGTCCCCTTTCTTGTCCCTCTCAGACCTTTTAGAGTAATTCTCGTCTTGCCAAGCCCCCAGCAGAGGCTATATATGTCAATAAAAGCCTTGAAGAAAGGGGCAAAAAAAAAAAAAGAAGAAAAAAAAAGAAAGTAAAACCATACCCTCGTGAATCGTGAAAATTTCGAGTCCATCACTCGAGACCGCGCACGAGGGTTACGACACAAAACGCCTCGTGGCGCCTTGCCCTGGTTCGCGCGGCCGCCCGGAATAAATTGGACATACAACATAGATTCAATAAAACAACAACAAAAAGAAAAGAAAAACGAAAACATGAAAACATGTGCGCACAAACAAATCCCTGCAAACAATCGAAAATGTACATCCTTGTTTCTTGCTCTTCTTCGTCCTGTGGTTTCTTCACCCCACGCGCTCTTGGGCACCCCAAGCGGGCGAGTAGATCCCCGTTGCAGACCTGATTCGCATGTCCAATCCAATCCGGTCCGGTCCAGTCCATGTCCATGTCCATGTCCTTGCCCTTGTCCTTGTCCAGCGGCGTCATCAACCCCGAACGTCGTACCACCGGTAGGGCGAAGCCTACATTTACATGAACATACAATCCAGCGCGGTACCGCGAGACACACCATATATGATGAAGAAAAAAAGAAAAAGAAAAAGAAAAAAAAAACGGGCGCAGCAGGCAAAACACACGGGTGTTCGTTCCCAAAGGCCGGTTATACGAGGAGGCAGCACAGGAGGGGTTTATACATGCAGGGTTTTGGTGGTACTAACGGTAGTGTTGTATTGTCTGGTGCATCCTCGCGCATCCTTTGATAGAGTTTAAATGCCAGATTACTCGAGTACATTGCTGTGTTGGCTATTGGGTTGGGCCAGGGACTGAGACGGGCGGTCTGTGTGACCTTAAGGGTGGTCATGGCGAGCAAACTTTTTCCCTTGTTTCTTTCTCTTCCTTTTTTTTCCTGGCTCTTCTTTTTTTTTTTTTTATTCATTTCTCCTCCCTTTGTTTGTCCGTGTTTGTTGAATCCATTAAAACGGTGAGGCTTTCGGGATAATGAGTGCATTTTATTCTGGAAATGGGGCTGTTGAAAGAAGTAGTTTGGTTTTTTCTTCTTTTTTCTGGCTTACTAGCCGGAGGGACACGCAAGTGGGTGGGACAAGAGTTGGGAAAAGGGGCGAGATCCAGTAAGGCCAGATTCAGGCGAGTACCTTGTTCGGGCATGAGTATATACCGTGCTTCATTGATTCGAGGTCCGATCCTGCATTCGGCATTTCCACAATCAACGCCCTGCAGCTACGCACGCCACTGTCTCTGTCATCACCATGGACATACATATTCCATGTACACGTGTAATACATCATGATGCTGTAGAGTGGGAATGGCAAAGTGGTTAGAGATACATGGCCGGCCTTCGGTCAAACGATACGAGAGCCAGTCTGGTACATCATCTTCAAATGTTTTTTTTTCCCTCTTTGTTTGTGTGTTTGCTTTCCTTCGTACACCTCTGTCTTTTGTGCTGTTCCCCCAATCCTTGTTCCATTTCCGTCACAAGTTTCTCTGCGCAGCCAAAGGAAAATCCCAACCTTTGATACAGCTAAAAAAAAAAAACTCGCCAACCCGTGCCTTGATAAGAAAGACAAGCAAGAAAATCGTCCCCCCTCTTCTTTACGCCTTCTTGGCAGCATCCTCACCTTCCAACGCAGGCATCTCCTCGTCATCATCACCACCGCTATCCTCGTCATCGTCCTCACCACCCATGGCCCCGAGATCGGGCATGCCGGCGCCGCCGCCCAGCTTGGAGAAGTCGATGCCGCCAAAGTCACCTAATGTACATCAGTCAGTTGTTTGAATTCATCATCTTTTTTTGTTTGTTCACGGACTACTAGGCGAGTTGCTCTGCAACGTTCTCGCCATGTTCTCGCGGCTGTTGTGGGGGAAATCATGCTGTGGAAGGGAACAAGCACTGGGAACACAACTCAATCGGGGGTCCGTGGTGACGTACCATCCATGCCTGGCATACCGCCTGTACGACGAGCGAAAGAAAAGGGACACAGTCAGTATACTTATTGAAAAGAAAAGGGCGGACCATGAAGAATAAAAAAAAACTGTGGAACAATCACGTCTTTTTTTTTTCCTTTGTTTCTTTCTTTCTTTTTTTGGTAAAGAATGGAAAATGCGAAAAAGGCAACGTACCCATGCCACCAAATTGCGAAAAGTCATCCTCGGGAGCCTCGTTCTGCTCATCCTCATCGACCCACTTGTCAAAGTCGGTCTTGAGGAAGTGAAGCTTCTTAGATTCCTTGAGCAGACGCGGCCAGTATTCCTCCTTCAACTCCTTCTTCTGAAGCTTCATCTCAATGTTCTTGGGGGTGTGGTTGATCTTGGACTCCGCGGGGTCGATTTCGGCGTAAAATTCCAGCTCGACATGGTACTTGCGTTTCAAGGTGTCAGAGGTACCGGTAAAGGTCAAACCAGAGGGTTTGAGATCGAGCTGAAGATCATTCTTGGGAATATCAGGGACGTTAATGGTCAGGTAGATGAAGTTCTTGGCAGCATCGCTGGTAGATGAGCGTTGAGCCCAGAGAACTGTTTGTGCAAAAAAAAGAAAGAAAGAAAGAAAAAAGAGAAGGAAAGACGGACAAGAAAGGAAAAGAAAGCAGAAGAAGCTATCAGTCAGCGAAACCACTCCTCGAAAAAAAAACAGAAGAAAAAGAAATGTAGCGAAAAAAAAAGGACGACAAAGTGCCGCTCACAGCTCCAAGCTGCGATACTCTTCAAGATTTGTCCTGAAAACGCCCAAAACGCCAAGGCATCTCCGCAACAGGAAATCAAATCAAAAAAAGAAAAAGAAAACGCTAGAGAGCAGGACCGGGACCCGGCCCGCAGGTAGGTGACGATGGTTGCACAAACCTTCGGGGAGAGCGGTTTCGGCCATGATGAATGGTTTGCTGGGAAGCAGTTGGATTTGGTGGAAGAGCAAGAAAGCGGGGTGGGAGGAGAGCTCTCAAAGAAGCAGGGTCAGGGACGCAGGGCGTGAGACGTTTTTTTTGAAAAGCTGCAGACGAGACAATCGCAAAAGGTCAGCGGGGCGAGATGAGGCAGAAGTACAGTCGATAAGCAAGAAGGCGTTGGCCGAGTTACCTGAAGCAAAAAGAATGGGGATAGAAGACGATCTTTAGAAATGGAAGCTTCGTAGGCGTGCGACCAGAGAGAAGGAAAGATGAAAAAAACAACAAAAAAAAAAAAGCCGACTCTGGAGCTCGTCGAGGCTGCGCGACGTTGGATTGGTGGGCGGCTGCAGCTCATGGAAGCACGAGATGGAGCGTGGAAAGCTTCAGAAGGAGGGCGAAAGCGCTGCTGCTCCGGACGAGCATTGACAGTGGACACGGCCACTTGCCCGCCACAGCCCGGTCCAGGGGAGGGGCCCCACTGGAGGGGCCACTGGAGGGGCCACTGGAGGGGTTCACTGATGGGCCCATTGGAGGGGGCCCACTTGCTGGCCAGTTGCCGCCAAGTGACCGCTTGACAAATGTCCAGTGCACTTGACGCCGGGAGTGCATGTGACTGATGGCTGGCACCCTGAGCATGTTAGGACCTGACCGGACATGAACAATCAGACGGACATGCTGCACGCTGTCGGGTCCAGCAGCAGTCGTCGCAGTCGCAGTAGAAAGCAGTAAGCAGTCTGGTCCGTTCTCACACCCCCTCTTAGGTGATGCCATCTCACCGCACCCCTCCGTTGAACCTGCAGTCCTCCGCCCCGCCGTCCACATCCAATCGCTGCCGTCCCACCAGGCCGTCCTGACTCCCGAGTCTCGATAACCTCACCTCGACCTCGCAACATCGTCATCCGGGCCTGGAGCCACCCCATCTACCGCTGCCATTGTTTTTGTCTGCGCGTCACCATTCCGGCCCAGGCATTCGTATCAAGGCTGAAACCACTCACTTCTCTGCGCGTCCGACCATCAAATCGCCCGCCATGGAGACTTTCCGAGCCATCTTTGCAAAGCCCGATCCTCAGGCCCAGGTTCGTTCCCCCCCCCCCCCCCCCCCCGACTACCCATCTTTCTTGTCCTCCTCCTCCTCCATGTCCAACTAATCATGTCGCCTCTGCTTCCTCCAGATGCGCAAATGCAACGCCGTCATCCGCCAAAACATCCGCAAACTAGACCGCGACATCACCGCCAACAAGCAATCCGAAATCAAAATCAAGCAATTAATCATTCAGGCCGACAAGCGCGCCCAAAAAGACCCCTCCCGCTCCAAACAAGCCCAACGAGACGTCCGCGACTTCGCCCGCGAACTGGTCCGCCACCGCCGCGCCTCGGCCCGTCTCATCACCTCCAAGGCGCAGCTGAATTCCGTCCAGATGCAGGTCAACGAGGCCTTTGCGGTGCGCAAGATTGAGGGCTCCATCCGCGCCAGCGCCGGCATCATGAAGGACCTCAACTCGCTGATTCGGCTGCCCGAGTATGCCGTCACCATGAGGGACCTGAGCACCGAGCTGATGAAGGCGGGCATCATCGAGGAGATGGTGGAGGAGGCGCTGCCCGAGAGCGACGGGGACATGCTGCTCGAGGATGAGGAGGGCGAGGACGAGGTTGAAAAGGTGCTGGGGGAGATTCTCAAGACGACCAGGAAGGAGCCTGCGGCGTTGCCGGTGGCGCCGGAGCCGGAGCCGGAGCCGGAGAAGGAGAAGCCTTTTGCGGCGGCGGCGGCGGAGGAGGAGGAGGAGGAGGATCCGGAGGCCATGATGGATCAGATGAGGAATCGATTAGATGCGCTGCGGAGTTGAGGGGGTTGTGATCGGACGTATATACTCCTTTTTATTGTTTCTTTTCATTCTTTTGTCATTCTTCTTTTATCCTCTTTTTTATTTTTACTTTTTCCATTTTTTGGTCATTGGACGTAGGCATTGGTGTTTGGGCGTTGGGGCATCTAGATACATTCATAACAGGCATCGCAGCACATTGACACTGCTGTATCTTTTTAGGCTCTCCCTCTCTCGTTGCCATTCTCTTCGTCCCCTTCTGCTCCCAAGAGTACTTCCTAACGGCATCCCCCTCTTCTCTCAAAACTACGCACAAACGGCACCCCCCTCTCCTCCCAGGAATACCCCAAACGGCATTCCTCCCCCTTCTCCCAAATCCCTCCAAAAATGCATCCGCCCCGTCCACGCCCACAAACCACGCCCTCCCTCACTCCCACCCGAATAACCCAGCCACTGGATATCCCCTCCACAATGTCCCCCCACGCCACTCCAGGAAAGGAGGCAACGGCGAGAGTGGACGGGGGTTAAGTACGGACGGTCCGGGTGGGTTGCCATCTACGTGGCTAGCTGGTCGGCGAGGGTTTTATTGAATGGATAGGCCGTGGGACGCTCCATGTGCTTTGATTTGGGAAGATGTCCAGCACACAGTCATGGGCACATGCCTGTGTTATCCATCTCGCACGTTCATGCCATTCATCATATTACGTAGCCGATATAGTTCCCAACGCAGCCGCCTGCAATACCCCGTTGCGGCAAGCTCATCCACATATATCCAACTCTAGGTACGATTTCTTTCAAATCATTTCGCTTCCAGTTGTGAAACAAATGAACTTTGACGGAGAGGCGGTTAATCCACAGCAGGAGATACAACAGGACGAAGGCGATGAGGAGGACAAGTCAAAGGATCACTGATGTTGGGAATCGGGTCCCGGGGATTCCGCACCGTGAGGTAGACGTCCCTTTTTTTTTTCAAACTTTTTTCTTTTCTTTTCTTCTTTTCTTTTCTTTTCTTTTCTTTTCTTTCGTTTTTGTTTTCGTTTTCTATTCCGTTTTCTTTTTCCTTTTTGAAAAAGCTTACATTTCGATAGTGAAATAGCAAGATGTGAGAAAAAACACCAGCATCAAATGCAAACGAGCCGCCATAAACCTTTTGAGTCAGCGTGCCGCCCCTACCTTCTCTCATGATATCAAATGTACCATACCAAATGCATTGCATGCATGTTTTTAAGTTCTATCATGAGCCTTGCTCCCCTTGGTCCTTCTGTCCTTCCCCCCCCTACTACGTCACGACCGCCGGTAAGCTCGGTGAAGCCTACGTTTCAAAAAAGAAAGCTCATCGTGTTTTTTTAGGAGGGAAAAATTTTGTATCAATGTAAAAGCCGCCATATAAACTCCTTGAAATCCCAATTCAACATGAAAGGCGGCGGGCTGGCTCAGAAATGACCCATTTACCCTCTTTTCGAAAAAAGCCGCCCTGCATACCATGTCTCTCAAAACTGCATGAACAGAAAAAAAAATAGAAAAAGTGAACGAGACCATCGCCGCCGGTGACTGCACTGCCATTGCATTGCACTAAGCACACATAATGTGCAGTGAATCAGTCATACTGGAAGAGCCGGCTGATGGACTCACCATGGTGGACACGGCGGATGGCTTCAGCAAAGATGGGTGAAACGTCTAGTACATCCAACTTGGGACAGAGACGACGATGCTCATCTTGAGGGACCGAGTTGGTCACAATGATCCTGTCAATGGCCGATGCATTGAGTCGTGGGATGGCATCGCCGCTGAAAACGCCGTGAGTGAGCAGTGCGTAAACCTTCGTGGCACCCTCCTTCTTGAGGAGTTTGGCTGCGCGAGTGATGGTGTTGGCAGTGTCACCCAAATCGTCAACCAGAATACAAACCCGGTTGGCAATGTCGCCCACAAGCATCATGCTGGCGTTTCGCTGTTCGGTAAACTTGATGGGACGACGTTCCTGAAGCTAGGGTGAGTCACTGAGGCCAATGGCTCGGGACATTGGGACCAGCATGGAGGTGTGTGCGGGCCGGGATGGGGAAGGTGGGGGGGGGGGGGGAGGGAAGAAGGAAGAGAACAGGAGAGAAGAGAACAGGAGAGAAGAGAACAGGAGAGAAGAGAACAGGAGAGAAGAGAACAAGAGAGAAGAGAACAAGAGAGAAGAGAACAAGAGAGAAGAGAACAAGGGAGAAGAGAACAAGGGAGAAGAGAACAAGGGAGAGAGAGAGATGGGGGACAGACGGGGCAGCCATGTACACTTACCTTGTGAATCAGCGCAAAATCCATCTTCAGACTGTCAGCAATGGCCGTGGCTCGCTTGGCACCACCCGCGTCGGGGGAGACAATAACGGCGTCTCTGTAGCCCGGAATATTTTTTTGGATATAATTCTGGATGAGCGGCTTCCCGTACAGGTTATCAACGGGAATGTCGAAGAAACCTTGGTACTGGGGATCATGCAAGTCCATGGTAATGATATGGTCGGCACCAGCGCACGTGATGAGATCAGCTACCAATGTACCGGCCTGAGCAACCCATTGCTTATAGCCGGGCTTGGCTTGAAAGGTGGCGGCAATGGAATTGGGGTTCTCGTAATCGTGAGTAGTGAAGCTTCGTAGCGACGAGATGGAACCGTCGGCGACGTGTCCACGGCCACTGGAGTCGAGGCTCGACAAGGTATCTGATCTCTTGGGAGGTGCATCTGCCCCATTGGGTTCGGTGGATTCTGGAGATTCTGAAATGGTAGCCCCGGATAACTTGTCGGTGAGGTTATAGGTGCCATTGCTCAGGCCATTGCTTCGAGGACCGCCAGGACGAGGCGTGGCCGGCACGCTCTCAAAGGTATAGTCCTTTCGAGGGACTTCCGAGTACTTGGACAAGGGTGCACCGGCCTTGTTGTAGGGCCAGTCGGGCTGTCTCGAGTAGGGGAAGAGAGGAACGACGGCGGTAACGCGTTTGGCGGAGCCTGTTTTGCAGGCAGATATCATGATGCATAGGTCGATGAGATGGTCGTTGACGTGGCCCGAGCCGGACTGGATGATGAAGACATCCTTGCCTCGAACAGAATCTTTGATTTCGCAACGGCTTTCTCCGCCGGAAAACTTGGTCAAGATGCGGTCGCAGGACGGGATACCGAGGATGTTGCAGATATTGGCCGCTAGCTGAGGATGCGAGTTCCCGCCAAGCAGAACAATGTTGCGGACCATGGCAGACTATGTCGGAGGCGCAGCTGCGCGTGTGAACGTGTGGACGGGACGTAGATGGCAAGACGTCAATCGATCGGGAATATCGACAAGAAGTGCCGGTTGAGCCAGAGCCAATGATGGCGCAGCAATGTCGGGTTGAAGCGATTGCAAAAGAAAACGAGGACCAAGAAAAATTGAAAAATTGAAAAATTGAAACAAAAATTAAACAGAGAACTGGTGGACTCGTGAGCGAGACCGCACCAAAGCGCCGGTCCCAAGTGGAATTGGTCAACAAGCTGTGGCAGGGTAATTTTTTTTTTTTTTTTTTTAGGTTTCCCCGCTACAGCCTGGTTGGAGGAGGGGTGATGGGGCAGCAGCAAGCAGCAGCGAGTACTTATTAGCCAGTACTGAGGAGTCCTTGCAGCCGACGTCAGAGGCTCTGCCGAGGGCTTTTGACTTCGCACTGGGCCGATTCCGGCCACGAGCGATCACGACTCGTGGCTGCAGAATTGCAACAGCAGCAGTAGCGGCGGCGGCGTCAACAGCAGCACGGACGAGGCGAATGTCGGCAAAAGGTAGGAGACGCAGAAACGGTGTTAGAACAGCATGTTGACAGCGAGGGCGGAAGCAAGTGCGGAAACAAGTGCGGAAGCAAAGGCGGAAGCGAGGGCGAAAAGTGAGAACGAAGGCGAGGGCGGAAGCAAGCCACGGGACGAGTCGACCAGGCATATGCCGGAGCAATGAGAGCACTATTGCGGATGGAGCTGGAAAGCAACCATAATGATAGATGATGAGAAACACGGTACTGTGAGTCCTGGCACTAAGTCCTGGCACTACAGAGTCCAGACAAATGATGACGGTACGTAGTCCATGTACAGAATACAGAGTCCACGCTTGATGCCAGTTTACGCGGCCGCGCCGACACTGTATGGATCCACAGTGCACATGCCGTCGATGTTGAGAAAGAATCCGAAATCCGTTCAGAACCAACAGGGGGCGGCAAAGTGCCAACGAGGCGAGCCAGAGCCAGCTGGTATTCGAGGCTCGAGAGTCGAGTCGAGGCGGGAGAAGGTCTCGGCAGCAGAAACGGCTCCCACGTGCTGAAACCATTGCCAGCGGAGGCGAGACGGGTCGGCAGCCATGGGCCTGGTGTGCGGCGCCGCATCGCAGTATTGCAGCATCACAGCGTTTGCAGAGCGGTTTGTTGGCAAGGAGACATGGATCAATCATGGATCAAGCGTGGATCAATCGTGGATGCATGCTGGGAGGGATCGTGGATGCCCTTTGGATGGGACAGGGCGCCAGAAATAAGAAAATATAGATACCTGCTGCCTAGGTACCAGGTAGTACACACTTCTCGTGCATGTACAATGTCCACGGGTACACAACTACACGACATTGGCAAGCAACGACCAGGCACCAGCGCACGAACCAGGCCCGGTTTCACCTGCCTCGCGTTTCGTCCTCCCACGTCCTGATTGGACGCCTGCGCCTTTTCTTTTTTTTTTTCCTTTTTTTTTTTTTTGAGCATTCGAGCAAGCAAGCAGCATTGGTTGCTTGTTTTATTTTTTTTTTCTTCTTAACCTTGTGCTGCACCCACTGCACCTGCCGCACCGAGTTAAGAGCAAACCAATGCACTGGCATTTTCGTACAATCAGATAATCAGCTGCCTGCCTCGCACTGCATTCTCAACCAATCGGCCACTCCAGCTGTCGAATGCATGTATCTCGTCACCGCCCATCCTGTTGCGCTCCCCGCCCGCAAGTCCTTTTGCACGTCTCGCTCTCACCGTGTGCATCTGCAACGTTCAATCTGCCCTTTCTCCCGTCTCGGCATCCCGTACCGGCATCTCTTCACACCGCATCTCTTTCCATCCCACCCCTAGAGGACTCCCCTCTCAGCACTATTCACCATGAAAATACTCGAGGCCCAGTCGGCAGTTTTGTCCAATTATGAGGTCTATCAGCATTTGACCCAACAGCGCGATCGCTACAAGCAAAATAAGCGCCGTGGCCCACCCAACATGGAGACTGTTGTTCGAGAGGTAGGCTGAAGAGAAGGGGCGCGGTGTTGAGTCTTTCTTTCTTTTCGGGTGATACTGACTGACGGACCATTTGCTCTACAGCTCTTGCAGTACCTCCGTACTGAACCTAGTCCATTGAGTCAACAGCCTCTGACTTATACCCCTGATTGCATTGCCCAGCTTCTTGAAAAGCTGCGTCCGTATGAGCTGTCCAAAGGAGAAGTCGTCATGATGTTGAATCTGCGCCCGGCATCTGTAGCTGCTCTCAACACAATCATCGAAGACATGCCAGAACGCTTCTCCGATGAGCAGCAGGAAGACATGGTCAGCAGTGTTGCCCAAATTCTCGGCCAGTTTGAAGTGGCAGAGGAAGCGGAAGAAAATGGAGAGGCAGCCGACAATGACGATGTGGACATGGAGGGGACCGCAGCTTGATAAAAAAGTGAGAAGCTTTATTTTTTTCCCTAGGCACCGGCGTCCATGATGATGGAGGAAGCTGTTATTGTGAAACAAAGCCCTCGACGCCGGCTTGAAATCAATTGGGCAGGCTGGAGTGTTCACACGGAGCACGCCTCATGTCACCACACAGCCACCCTCGGTTTGCCCTCCTGCCGGAGTCGTGGTTTTGGTGGCTGTCTTGCAGATGTCTTCAAAGGCGGGCTTCAGAAGCTCGCCAGTGATAGCAGAGCACTCGACATATCGATCTGCTCTCATACTTTGGGCGCCCTGGTAAGCTTCTTGGGGATAAATGATACCATTGGGGTCGTGTTCTGAACGCAGGTCTCGTTTCAGACCCAGTATGACAACGGGCAAAGTATCGGATCGTTTGAAGGACTTTTTGACTTCATCAACCCACTGTGGTTCAATTGTCAGAATTGTTTCTTTCTCCGCCGTGAATGAATCTAGATTGGGATCTAGAAGGGGGGAAGAAAGAATGACTCACGTATCTCTTCATGTTGATGAGACTAAGTCGCTGGCTGATGTCGTAGCATATGATGATTACGTCTGGGTCGAGCAGCCTCCAGTTATCGGGACTCGAGGTGTCAGAAAATTCCAGACGGTACTTTTTGTTGTCTAGCTGAATGTTGAATACAAACGGTTGATCGATGTCGCGAAGGAGCGGTATGGGATTTGTGTGCTCTCCTGCACTCAGTCTCCTGCAAACCAGGAGTCAGCCCGTTGCCATGAACACAGTGCACACTTGACCGGCAGGGAAGAAGTGAAGGTGACATGAGAAGCAGAAAGCATACGATAAAAAGGTCGTCTTGCCACATTTCTCGTCCCCAAGCATTAGCAATTTGACCACCTCGGAGTCCATGTCGCGTTTATGTGCTGCGTGTGCCAGCAAAGATAGAGAAAGACTCTAGAGGGGTAGAGAGAGACTCGAGAGAGGCGGAGTCTAAATTCTAAATGACAAGAGGCAATCGACACCGAGGCAAAACAGATGAGCAGATCGGCGGAGCGACAGATGAGTGACAATTTTCAACTTGTTGTGACGAAACGTCGTCTTTGTGGCGCGGCAACCTGCCTGATGTATCAACAGCCACAGCGGCACATAAGCCGCGGAACAGCTCTAGCTAGCAGAGCAGCCAAGAAAAATCAATACCCGCTTTTTTTCTTCCTTTTTTTCTCTAGAACCAACAAGTATTGACAGACCACATCACCCATCCAGTCATTCAGGTAGAATCGTCCCATGAAAGCTGCCCCTCGCGTACATGCAACCGTTATTACACGGTCATTCCGGGCGCAGTATTTCCGTCAGGACTGTCTGCCGAGTCTGCAGAGGCTGTGAATCCAGACCTCTTCTACCTCTACCTCCTGCCAGTTGCCGCCGCTCTACCACTTCGCTCTCCCATCCGATTCCGCGGCAGAGGCTCCCGCGCAACCCTCGCTCCACCATGTCCGGCGAGACAAACTACAACAGCTGGACCAAGACGGGCCTTATCCAGCGTGTCAAAGAACTCGAGGGACAGCTGAAGAGACGAAGCAGCGAGGCAGCTCAGTCGGTTGCTGTTGCTGCCGTGGACGATGAGACCCCGCCAGATGGCGTGCGTGAGACGAAAAAGCCCAAGGGGCCGCATGCCAAACGCAAGATGGACCCTTGGAGATACTCGTCCCGCTTTATTGCCTTGAAACTGGCTTATCTGGGTAAGAATTACGGAGGATTCGAGTTCCAGGCCATGGGGAATCAGCCGTCCATTGAAGAGGAGCTGTGGAACGCCCTCACCAAGGCGTGCCTCATTTTCCCCCGGGACGAGAGAGTCGTGCAGTTTGAGTGCTGCGAGTATTCCAAGTGCGGGAGGACGGATCGTGGCGTCAGCGCGTTTGGACAGGTCGTTGGGTTGAGGGTCCGGAGCAATCGGCCTCTTGCCAAGAGGAGGGCTAAGACGAGGGAGGGCTCTGATCCTGGCGACGCAGCAAGACAAGAAGGGGACACCACTACTCAAGCGGATGCTGCGGCGGTGGCGGGCATGGAGGACAACGGGGGGCGAGAAGAACCACAGCGACAAGAAAAAGACGGCGAAGAAGGAGGAGGAGAGGGAGAAGAACAAGACGTACCATTCGACGATCTCAAAGACGAGCTCTGCTACCCGCGGATCCTCAACAGACTCCTTCCCGACGACATCCGCATCCTCGCCTGGTGTCCCTCGCCGCCAAAAGACTTTTCCGCCCGCTTCTCCTGTCGCGAGCGTCAATACCGCTACTTTTTCACGCAGCCCGCCTTTATGCCGGACCCGACAACAACAGCAGCAAAGTCCCCAGGGGGAGAACAAGTGCTTCAATCAGGATGGCTGGACATTGAGGCCATGCGCGACGCAGCCAAGCGCTTCGAGGGTGACCACGACTTTCGCAACTTTTGCAAAATCGACCCGGCCAAGCAAATCACCAACTTTCGGCGGCGCATTTTCGAATCCGACATTGTGCAAGTCGAGGACGCCAGCTCGGTGCTCCCTTTTCTCCAAAACAAGGGGTATTCGTCGTCCGTGCCGGCCCCCGCATCCGCCGGCCCGTACCCCAAGGTGTACTACTTCCACGTCCGGGGCTCGGCCTTTCTATGGCACCAGATCCGCCACATGGTGGCTATCCTATTCCTCGTGGGGCAGCACCTCGAGTTGCCGGCCGTGGTGTCCGAGCTGCTCGACACGGACAAGAACCCCTGCCGGCCGAGCTACGTCATGGCCGATGAAGTGCCCCTCGTGCTATGGGACTGCATCTTCCCAGACCTCACAGCCAGGGAAGAAGAAGAAAAACAAGGCGATGACGACAAGCACCACCACCACCGCAGAACAGACTGCATGAACTGGATCTACGTGGGCGACGAGCACCCGCCCAACAAGTTTGGACAGTTTGGTGTCATGGAGAGCACGTGGCGTCTGTGGAGGGGCCACAAAATGGACGAGCTCCTCTCTGCGCAACTCCTCGACAAGATTTCCCAGCAGGGCCAGCAGCAAAGGTCTCTCACAGGCGATACAGTCCAACACCGCGGCGACGACAATCGTCGCGCAGACAAGAAAGCAGGCGGCGCCAGCGAGAGGATCTTTGAGGGCGGGAATGGCGGGCGTCTGGGCGGACGATATGTGCCTGTGATGAAGAAGGAGTTGCTGCAGTCGGCAGAGGAGCAGAATGACAGGTATGCGAGGCGCAAGGGGTATGCTGATGCGGCGGACATGCGGGCGCAGAGGTACGGAGATGCAAGAGGGGAGGGGGAGGAGGAATGAAAGAGGGTCATTAAGGCTGTGCGCTTTGTTTCCTTCCTTCTTTCTTTCCGTTTTCCTCCTTTTCTTTTCTTTGGGTTAAAGGGAGCCTGATTTTCGCCCCCACAAATGTACATATTTCATACACATACATGTATATAGACTTTGATTAGACAAGAGCACAGAACAACGTTTTGGTCAGAACCGCACAAGCAGAATGGCATCACGGCAGCCAAAGCCTATGTTTTTACTTTGAAAACCCATGGACATGTATACATCTAAAACAGTAAAGCAGCCGATTCAGTCCACGACCTCGTAACGCCATGGGCAAACTTTGGGAAAGAAAGAAATAAAGCCCCCCCTTTTCATAATAATACACAAAACGGAAAGCCTGCCTCCCCCCCCCTTTCGTTGGGCTACTCCCCCTCCCTCCCCTTCTCATACAAACACTCCCTCACGCCCCTCCATACCTCCTCCACGATGCTCCTCCGCGGCAACAAGCCCGGAAACACAACCACCAGCTCCGGCTCCCCCTCCACCACCACGACCAGGTAATACCGCACCTCGAAGCCCCGGAACGCCTCATTCACAAAAATATCCTGGATCTTCTCCGTGGGGATGAAGCGCGTGGTGCCGCCGCCGCCAAAGAGGCACGTCCCCGAGGAGGACTCCTCCCTGGTCTGGACGCCCAGGCCGCGCAGCACGAGGAGGCTCTCCGTGCAGTGCAGGCGGCGCGTGAGGAGGTAGCTCGCCGCGAGGGACAGCCCGATCAGCACGGGGGGCGGGAAGGAGCGTGCCGTGCGGGCAAAGAGCTCCCCCAGTCGGGAGTGCTGGTACCGGGCGAGGAGGAAGCGGGTTGTCTGGAGGGGCGAGGACAGCAGGGGATGGATGTCGTGGTCGGGGGATGGAGCTTCTGCTGCGGCGGAAAACGATGCCGTGGTTGTCGTTGCCCACAGGGCATGCACGAGCAGCAGCGTCGCCAGCCCGAGCAGCACCCGCAGCAGGAGGAGGATGCGCAGCGGCGTCGCCGAGCGCGGGAGAGTCGTGACGCTGAATTCGGCGGTCGTGGGGGATGGTCTGCGGATGCGCAGGCGGGGGGTTGTCGTGATCCACGAGGAGGAGCAAATCGGGAGCAACGCCATGATGGCTGAGGAGTTGCCGGCTATCTTTTGTTTCTTTTCTTTTCTTTTCGTTTTCGTTTTCGTTTTCGTTTTCGTTTTCGTTTTCGTTTTCGTTTTTGGAAAAATAAAACAATGCCTTCGCGCCGCAGCGCACCATGCAATTTGATCAATCAAAAGCTGTTCCGGTCCAAGAAATAATCATGACAAGCAAGCGCGTGTACCTGAGGACCCACTTCCACTCACCTCACCTCACCCACCTATCCTATATAGTACCCAATTTCCGCCCCCTCTCTCGACTGTAATGGTCCAACGGCGAAGTCTTTCACAATTTCTCGCGCTCAGACCACCGATGTCTGCATCCCAACCACCGCCCATCCCCGTAAGATCCCCCCCTGCCTGGCGCCCAGCCCGAACGCCGCGGTGGTCTTGCGTGCTCGCATGGGTAACCTGCGACGCCACGCGGCCCTAAGCACTTGGAGATGACACTTGAGAGAGGCCTCACTCTGCAGAGAACTCTCCCCCGTCGCGTGGCGGGTTGGATTACGACCGCGGGGGGGTTTGGGGTGGTTGGGCGAGATGGAAATGTACGACGCTACTATTTTTTTTCTTTTTTTTCTTATTATATCATATGTTATATTAACATGGCATATTTCATTTTTGCATGATACTAGGAAAACATTAAAGACCTAGTACTGCTGTGTATAAAACAAAGAGTAATCAATCGCAGCCGCAGTCAGGTTTCGAACCCTTCTCATGTCGCGTCAATTGCCCCCCCTGCCTTGCAGCCCCACATGGCCTTGTAGACATCGAGTTGGCCTGCATCCTTTCGTCACAACACAAGTCACGGATAGTCGCGTGCTTCCATATTTTATTTCCAGTATTTGGCTTGCACATCACGTACTTTGTTACACTTATACTCATGCTCAATAATATCCACGTTGGTCTTGATCCAAGAATCCTAGCACGGTGGCTGCTTGCCTTCTCCTGCCCCTTCACAAAAGTTGCCGCGAGGCAGCATCATATAAGCATCCTAAAATACTATCTGTCTTGCGACACAGGATTCCAGGAACTGAATAAAGAGATGAAAAAGAGAGACGAGAAGATGGGAAATGAAAAAAAGGAGAAGAGAGAAGAAGAGAAGGGATGAAAAGAGAAGAAAAAAAATGTAAAGAAAAGTCCTCGTTAGCACAATTTCGTGAGGGAATACAACATGCCCTCTCCAAATAAGTCGTCAATCATAAAGTAAGAAAAAAAGGAACAAAAAACAAGAAACAGCATGCATAACAAGCACTCCAGCAAAACTGTGGTTGTCCAAAGAGTCCAGTCGTACTGTCAAAAAAAAAGTGTTGCAAAAATAGCAGAAAAATCAGTGGTATCAGCGAGAAAACAAACGTGTCCATACGGGTCCATGGACGGGAGTCATGGCAGGGCAGATCTAGTTTCTTTCTTGTTGGAAAGGAAAGAAAATAGAGGCAGAAAGAAAACGATGAAAAAAAAAGAGAAAATGAAACAATAAATGGAATGCAAAAATAACAAGAAGAAGGACGGGAAGAAATAAAACATAGCGAAAAAAAAAAAAGAAAAACGGAAATGATGCCTATGACAAAAATGGCCGTGCTGACTTTGCGTTTCTCCTCGGCGAAAGGTCAACAATTGCGGCTCCCTTCCAACACAGGAGTCTTGACAGAACCCGATTGTGAAAACTCTTATATACCTTGATGGGCCATCTCTTGGGTATACTCAATGCCGTTTCTGCGCAAAGCAGAGAATCACATCTTCTTTGAGCAATTTCAACAAATGACGGGGCCAAAAAGAAGGACGAAGAAGAAAAAGCAACGCGAAACAGTAAAACATGATAATGAAGAATACGTGAACCCTCTCAAAAACTCAAAACATCTCGCTGTCGTCAAGGCCAGTAGACATCTGCTTTCCAGCCGAATCTATTGGCGATCGGACCACATCAGGATCGTACAGTATCGGCGGAGGCACGTCCACTACAGGAGATCTGACCGTACTTTGAGAACGCGCGGCTTTTGGTGACAACTCAGATGCCTTGTAGTTGATAATCGCTCCAGAGTATTTGCAGCCTTGACTGGCCGATCTCACGTGTACACCGCTTCGCGAAGGATGGCGAGCAAGACAGCTTCCGTTGTCAACGCTACGTCCACGGTTACGGCCACGGCGTGGAGGAACCGGCAGCGCTAGGACAGGGACCATGCCATCGTTGGGAGCCGCCGTCATGACCGAATTGTCATCCTCATCCATCACAATTTCAATCATGCCGGAGCTGAGAGCACCACCTCCAGTCTGACATCCCTGCGAATGCGGCAACGGTGCGGGAGGAGGAGGTGGCGGCACCGCCAGATGTGCAAGTTCCTTGAGCATTGGCCGTGCTGCGGGAGCTGGAGGAGGTGGCGGAGGAAGTAGCTCGTCTTGAGACCGGCGTCGTGGCCCGTTCATCACCACATCAATACCAATGATCTCGCCGGTGCTCGCTTTTCGAGCGTGTCGAATCGAGTCAACATTGTTTGGTATCGGCGCCGAAATGCTTCGAGGAATGGCTAGTTTCTGGCAAGGTGGTTGGTAGACTGTCGATGGAAGTAGAGTCAAGCTCTCGGTGCAATGTCCGCTTAGGCGAGCCTGGCTCAAAGGCTCAGCTTCGCCGTGCGGGGATGGAACCTGAGATGGTTCTGCCGCTTCTTTGCCATTCGCGGTGTTTGTGCCGTTGTCGCCCTCAATGACCAGCCTCATGGCCTTGGGCGTTGTTGGCAGGCCAGAATTCGGTCCGTTTCTGGCATACATGCTCCTGGGCGGCTCCGTGGCACACCGCGGAGGCCAGTCTTCCATCCCCTTGGGATCTGACATGTCAACTCCGATCCTTGAGGCTGGGCTGTGGCATTCATTCGGATGTGGAACCAAGGGGGCCTGAGACCTCTCGGCCAAGGATTTGCGGCGTTCCTCAAGTTCGCGAGCTGCTTGTTCCTTCTTTCTTTGCCGATCTTTCATCTGGCGCAAGTCGCCAGCCTGATCGGTCGACGCCGCTCGGCCGTGGTGACTCATGGGCGACAAAGTATCGCGTGCCTCATCAGCAGCTTCTCTTTGACGACTCTCCGATCCATCCCTCCGGTTGACAACTGGAGACTTGGCAGTACCTCCAGTGCCTCCATTGCTGCGACCAGCACTTCGGCTGTGTTTTGCTCTAAAGGTTTCCTGATCCACCAAGGCCTTCTGAAAATCTTCTTCGTCTTCAGAACCGTGATAATACAAAGCCGCGTTTGCGGGCAGCGGGACCGGAGATGACGGAGATCGCGGACGAGATTCTTCACGGCCTTGACTTTGGCCTCGAGGACCCGGAGCTAGCGGACAAAACCGTCCTTCAGGGCCACGTCGTTGGCTGCCACGACTCGATGTGCGACTACCATTCTTGACTTTTGGTCCACTTGCCTTTCTGGCCGTTGTAGTGATTGACTGTGCCACGTCGCAGTGTTTGGATGTGCTCAACTTGGCCAGATCTTGTGGAGACATGGGAATCGGGGATGTAGGCGAGCGTTTGGATCTGGCCCATCCGCGAGCTGAACTTCTTCCACGTTCTTGTGAGACGTCTCTTGACTCTGTCCTTCTCTCTCGGCTTCTATGGCCATCACGGGGCAATTCGCGAGTCCTTTCCGTGCTTCCTCCGCGACTTCGGTTGCCTATCGAATTGTTTTGGCCAGTTTCTAGGCCATGAATGTAGTCTTCGCGTTGCTTTTGACTAGCTCGTAGGTTCCGGCCCGCACTTGACGCAGAGGTGACGGAGCTGGCAACGGAACCAGGCCCACGACGCCTGGAGGGCCAGTGGTACCGGGTGAGGGATGTCGTAGATTGTTCCGGGGAGGCTGCGTCGGCAATGGGTTGCTGTTCCAATGTCCTGATGTGGAGATTCACGCCTTGAGGGATGCGATCACGAGACCCATTTCTAGAACTCGAGCTAGCTTCCTGCATTCTTGTCTGTAAGTCATGATTGTCTTCGAAGCTCTTTACTTGGTTTTGAAATCCATCTCTCCTCATCATCATTGGACTAGCTGTGGCTGCTCGTTGTAATGAGATGCCCGCCGCCAGGTTGGTTTCGCATGCTAACGACATGCGCAAATGCCCTGGTGTACGGTTCTCTTTGGATGTCTGACCAGCCTTCTCGGCTGCTTGAAGGGCACCACGGTTTAGGTCGGAAGTGGCTTCGCCGATGGATGGAAGTCGACTCCGGCCATAGCTTGAGCCGTTTGGACGAGCAGATGTTGGAGTGTTGAATCTGCTGCTTGTCGATGGGCGAAGTAATGCTGTCGTTGCCTCATTGACGTAAGGAGAAATTGCCGATTCAGCGATAGGGGTTACCCCAGCTGCGATGGGTGTCTGGCCGCCGTCTCCCTGCAAGTAGAATTTGGACTTCTTGGTTTGGTCCCCGAAGGATGTTATAAGCTTGAGAGCTGACGACTTGGCAATACTCCTTTGTGGACCTCGCTGGACTCCAGGCGGCGATAGCGGCGGGCTCAGGACTTCAGGAATGCTGGGGGTGATGCTTTGGAAATTGAGCTGCACTGCGGACGGTGACCTCCACGGCTCACTTGATTCTTGATCGGTGCAGGCAAAGCATCTGATGGCCAGTTGTTGTTGACCATGCTGCACCGCCCATTCACCCCATTTGCGGACGATGGCAGCCTGGCGCTCCCACACACTTGGGAAGGCAACACAAGCGAGAATCAAGGCCTCCATGTAGCGCTTATGAGAGATGTAGACTTCAACAGCGTCATTGTGATCGCCCATGCCAAGCATGATGGTCACGGCAACATGGACGTCACCAGTCTCTAGCAGCCGTTGTACATAGGCACGTCCCAGTTTATGTTGCGACTGTTGTCCACCGATGCCACTGAGGGCGAGAAGCATCCAGTCTGAAGAACTCATGTTTTCAGAGCTACCAAGCATGAAGTCAGCTTCCATGTCACCGAGCCATTTGGCAAGGAGGATTCTGCTAGCGGAACCAGCTGGGTGGCGAGCCATTTCATCCTTGATCAAGTCCTCGATCGGTTGGTGCCAGCCGAATATGGTACTCAGCATTTGTTTTCGCAAATCATCATTCGTCAAAAGAGAATTATCGGAATTTACAGGATGTTTATAGGGGATATCGCTCAAACGCGCTCGCGTGAACTTGAACAAGTCATGGACTTTGCTATCGTCTGGGCTTCTAGGTACTTCGTGCCTTAGACGAGACGGCCGATTTCGAGACCGAGAGGATGCCACCGATGGTGCACTCGTTGAAGGCAATGTGTAGCCCATTGAATAGCTGTCAAAATCCTTACGGCTAATGAGTGACGACTTCAGTGAAGATCCTGCTGAGATATAAGTATTCTCGGTTACGCCCCTCGACCTCATGGATCCCGCGTAATGACTTGGTGTCCGAGAACCGGCCGAGGACTTGGACAAGGATGACATGCCGCTCCGGCTGGATACGGGACTCGCAGAACCATAGGACGCCTCCCCAGTCGCAGAATCAAGGTGTGGCCGACGCGAGAAACGATCAAAGGGTGACATGTGCTCCTCGTCACTCTCAGATACTCCAGCTTCGAGAGGAATAGAGCTTGACTCGGATTCCGAGGTTTGAATGGTTGTAACGGAGCTTGCTGATTTGCCGGCACCTGGTTCCTCGATAGAGTTGGGAGGTGACGGTGGCAACAAATTGGTCGGATGCTGAACGTTTGCGACAATGATGGCTGGTGCGTTAAGATCATACTGTTGTGCTGTGCCGGGAGATCCTACGGTGAATAAGGAAGCTCCGGGACCATAGACTGCCAAACCTCTGACATGTTCCAGTGTGGGAATGCTGTCAAATGTCACATGTTTTGTCCGCACATCCCACGAAATTGTTTCCCTTTTTATAAGCACCAAGGTGTTAGAAAAAGAAGAGTAACAAGAGAAGAAAAGGAAGAAATAAAAGAGAAATAAAAGCAAGTTGCCTTTGATCTGGTGCTGTGCTTACGAATTTGAGAACTGAATGATTCGACCGTTTTTAGACCAACCCATCCAGTTTGGACCAGCAACGAAATTCTCTGTGCGCCGAAGGATTCTCACAACCTTGGCTGGGTCATCGACGCTGTAGCTTTTGGGTACACTCCAAACTCGAAGATCGCCGTCGTGAGTCTGTGCCGCCAACATGTCCGACTTTTGGCGTGACGAAGATGCATGCCATGCCAGTGTGACAATAGGTGACGGTGCTCTTGCGGTCGTCAGATTGTGTAAGATGGTAAAGCGAGGTTGTAGAGTAGCGATTAATAGAGATCCATTTTGGTATCTATGAGACTGAGTGAGTAATTGTTTTTTATATCTTTTTTTTCTTTTTTTTTCTTTTCTTTCCCTTTTTTGGTAAGAATGCGGAAAGGGTTCAAGGACAGTCAAATCTAAACTAACCCAATGGCAAAAGTTCTACAATCTCCGGAAGGAGCAAGAGCTGTGACTGCAATTTGGTCAATGGTCCTTGAAGAAAGGTGCTCCGACGTCGTCGGTTCATAGAGAATGATATTCCCCTGGGTATTACCTGAGAATTTGATAGTCAGACATGATGATTCGCCTTTATTCTGAATACGACCACCACTTACCAAAGGCTACATTTCCATTGCGCATCCATGCTGCCACAGTCAACATTTCGAATGACGCAAAACGGGCGACTTCGTGACCAGTCATCAAGTCCCATACGATGGCTGTTTGGCCAGCATCATAACTGACTACAAGGCGACCACCACCGCTCTCGCTTTGGTTATCAACAGCAAGCAGTTGTATTTCATCTGAATGTCTTGAAAATATTCTTTCTATGGCCAGGGTATCATGATGACAGCATATTACTGAGGCGCCATAGGCATAAAGAAACATGGAAGCGGTAGCAGCGCATGGATCGAAGAGCTTGAGATCTTTGACAGACGGCATTGTGGTCACGTCGTGGATGCGCTCGCCTCTGGCAGTAGAGGACCTACCAGAGCTCTCTGCGGTGCAATTTCTCGACGAGGCAGACATTTCGAGACTGTTAAGTAGTGGTCTTGGTCTGAGACGAAAAGTAGATGAAGGAGCAGAGGACAATTTGTGCTTCGCGGTTCTCGGAAGGCCACAGCAAGAGACGCTTCTTCACACGAACCCTGCAGGATCCTGCTGCTGTCCTCCTGAAAATTCGACAGATTGACAAGCCCACCGTGGAACGGTATGTAGACCGTACCACGGCTGTTGTCGAATTATCTTGATTATTGGAGGGTGACAAGCTTTGCCTGGTATGGATTTTCCCCTCGCACTAGAGTTATTCGGCGGGGAAAACCGGCGGGTTGACGGAAGGAGAAAAAAAAAGGTCGAGTACTTATACCATTATTCTTTTTTACAAGTACAGTGTTCAAGCCCAAATGCTTGGACAGTCGTGAGATTTTGGGTACGCAGCCGTGGAATGATGTACGATGTATGATGATGATGATGATGATGATGATGATGATGATGGAGAGAATGGCATTCGGCAGCCAAGAAGCCCGGTCTTTTTTTTCTCTCTGGTTACTTCTCGGCAAGTAGATCCGTAGCAGCGAGTAACACCGTGGACTCTAGGTGAGAAATCGATTTAGAAGCGGTGGCAGCGGTATCGGTAGGGGGATAAACGGGAACAGCGCGATGCGTAGCTAGACGACCAGTGATCAATCACTCACACCACAACACAACGGCTATGTTTTGGTCGAAAATGTGCAACACGAGTGCGAATGAGAATCCAGAATGTTGAAGAGCACAGAATTCACAAAGGCAGAGGAAGCGAAAAAAAAAAGAACAAAAAAAAACACTCAAAAGGCGGCAGTTATCACCGAAAAGGCGATGGCGCGCAAAGGGAACTTGGAAGAGTGACGGCGACAGCAGAGGTGCAGCACGGCAGCTTTCTCGACACAAAGACCCGCCTTGAGCGGGGAGACGGACCAGGGTCGGGCGCTTGTCTGGGGCTCTGGGCCGTCCAGGCCTGTTAGGGAATGTCGAGACTCGAAAGCTCGTTCGTGGAAGCCGTGGTTGTGGTCGTCGACTCGTTGCACAAGGGGAGGAAAGCAGGCACGAAAGAATCCAGGAGGGCTGTCGCCGTGTAGACGGCAAAATGATGTCGCCCTTCGGTGTTGGGATCCAACATCTCAGGTACAGGTCAGCCTCAGGCCGAGTCGATGCTGGACGTTGAACTGAGCAGACCTGACGTGAGCGAATGACACCAGACCAGACATCATATGGAAGAGCCTGGTCTGATCTGGTCTGATGCGTGCGGGAAGGAGGCAGAGACATGGAAGGCACGACAGACACAGACAACGGGCATGAAGCATGCATACATGTGGAGCAGGCAGGCACTGGGCACTGGGCACTGGGCACTGGGCACTGGCGGCTGGCCCAACGACGCAGCCGGAGTCGACCACTGACCACTGGCCACACACGCCTGCACGTTGCATAAATTCCAGGTATAATACTCGGCGTTATGACATAGTGGGTGAAGGAGATAGGGAATGCCTAAACGAAGCAGCAGTACCTCCAACCAGCCAGGGGACAATGTCGGTGCGGAAACGGGGGGGGGCAGGACCGGGGCGCATGCGTCAGTAACGAATAGTGATGGTGCGCATGGCGAGGACGACGACTCGCATATAGAACACACCAAGGTCGTCCAACAAACACTGGACTGGGCGCGGACAGCCTCGAGGGAGTCCCGGAGTCTCGACAGGTCAAGCTACGTTGAGCTACGTTGGGCTAGGTCGGGATACGTCCAGATACGTCCAAGTGGTGTGACAGCTGCCCATCTCCAACCCAGCGCAGCCGCGTCGTAGGACCCAACCAAGAAGCCATCGACTTTCGGGCACCGGGGCAGTCCCATTGATAATCAATGGGGTTCAGATCCTGTGCGATTTCCCGGCTTCCTGTCTGGTCCATCTGGTCCCTGCTCGAAGCCGTTGTTGGCCCAGGCTTCGGATATTAAACAGCCATACCAATGCCGAGTGTTCAATGGACCAGGCCGACACGCCCGAGGCGTCAAAGCGTTTCGTCAGCATTGCCCATTGCCACGTATATATTGTATATCAGCCTCGGCTTCCAGAGTAACTGTCATCGCTTCGTCTGATGCCGGGGCGCGCCCTAATGAGGAAGCCGCTTAAGCATGACCGCGCAATGAACCGCGATTGGGTGGCGAGGAATGACAGTGGTCATGTATTGACTGAGTAAACAGGCTGTAATTCGCAAATCATCCTGGAAAAGCGAGGAGTCACGAGGTAGACACAAGGCAGAAATAAAGGAGGAGTCTTGATTCTTGACTCTAGAGCCCTCCGGCACTCCATTCGGCGCGTGCGAGTATTGGTGATGCAACGATGCGCATCGAGTGTGACCAATGAGCAAAGTAGACGAGCAAAGCAAACGGCGCATACAAGTCACATACATATTCAGGCAGGTCTGGCATGGTGTTCCAAGCAACCACTTAAACCAAAGTGACAGATTGCCGCGATCGTAAAATCCCCTGGCGACAGGATGGCACTTACACCGCATCATTGATTGAAGGACTGCCATTGGGCCCCTCTGCCCGTGCCGCACCGCCAGCTTGAGTTGGTATTTTCGTCTTCGCAGTCGAATCGTAAATCCAATCGCAGTCTAATCATTTGTTAGTGCTTTCTTTCTGTTAGTATCGTCCGTCTGAGCGCCTGCGGGGCGCCTCGATCCATGTCCTGTTTCGGATCCCGTTTGCTACGAGTCTGCGCTGCTGGCAAAGGAAAAAACGTTCCAACTCAGTCGCACAGCCATATCGCCCGCCTCTTTTGCGGGGTCTGCATAGTCGCACCGCATACGATCGTTTGGCCAGCCAGGCGGCCGCTGGATGCTCTCGCAGGGCCGCACGATCTCCAAGAAAAGGGGCGACGGAGAGGTCGAAGACGTCAGGGGGCCCAGGTACAATCGCAACTTGATCAATTGTCTTGTCCATGAACTGCTTTCATGGAATGCATCACTGTACCTTGCAGGGAGAGTGTACCATGTGACAAAGGGTGACATCCGCGGACAGACGCACTGTATACAATGTACATTGCATTGCATTGGCTTTCTTCAATTCTCCTTTCTTTCCAATTGCCGTTTATGCTCTCTTGTGGGACTTCCCGCTCGTCAGCCGGTCGACCATGTGTTGTGCTGACCCGTCAGCAGCGGCTATTCAAGTCCATCGACCGCGCAAACCAGACGATGGCTGTTATATCCGTGACCAACCAACAGGGGGGAGATAAATTCCCCTGGCTCTCATCACGTATGAGAGGAGGCGAATGACATCCGCATCATGGCGTACACTGGAGACATGGGAGCACAATGGGTGAGAGGGCGTTGGCGGAGAGGCGGAAACGTGAACTTGTTCGAGTGTGACACGTGTGTGCGTGTGTGGTTGGGCTCTGGAACCCGGTTGAGGTTGTAACTTGTGGCAGAAAAAGACGGAGTTGGATGGAGTCTGTCTGTAGATGGGGGAGTTTGAGGCTGCAGTTCAGAGTGGAGCAAAGACGGGCCGGCCTCGAATCGAAAGTGGCTTCCAAGCGCCCAGGTTTCTGGCAGCTTCCAATTGGCTCCACTTGCTGCAGGTGCGCGAAACAAGCAGGCCAATCACACGCTTCGTCACAGCTGCAAGCAGGGAGCTAATCGCTCTTTCCCGGCCGTCATGCTCGCGCTTGCAAGGATTGACGCAGCGAATCAGACTCGGTTCACTACCTACCTAACCATACTAGGTAGGCAAGAAAGGCAAAGGGCTTTCTTTGATCAAATCCCGTCCATCAACAGACAGACCCATGACGAGTCACGACCATCTGTCATCACCACCCACGCAATCACCGCTTCTTGCCGTGGTCTGGGACATACAGTATCTTGTGTGAGCGGCCGAGCCCACGCAGGAGGAGTATACATATAGTTTCCTCGGTGGCTATGGGCACTTGCTGTGAGACGAACTTTGGTAATTTTCCTTCGTTTCTCTGGGCCCTGGCCCTGGCCGTGATGAGCATCTTTTCTGTTCCTGCTGATCTCCCAAGATGAAGCTAGAATTTTCCGTGTCACTTTAACGCTCGCCATGTCTCAATTGTTGAGCAAAAACATGGCTGGATTGTTGATGGAGACAAACAGAGGACGGGAGAGGGGAAAGGTACTTGGAGTTGTCAACATGATGAACTCGCCTAGTCACAACAACCAACAATTCGATATCACAATATTCGCCCTCGTATCGAACGGTCCGTTCCTGATCTGGGTCTTGATGCCGACCAACTGCACCGTTTCTCCCTGTTAAGTACACCACCACGATGATGTTCGAATCCCAATCCAGCAGATGCGGTGTGCCTCACGAGCCACATATTCGTTTCTGTTCAGGCAGTTTTGTGCTAGTTTGATGCATGAGGACCCCCGGCGATGTCACTGTCGAATTGACATTCTCTTGGCGCAATTCAACCGCTCCAACCTCCGTTGTTGGATAAGCGGAGCAGTAAGCATACATGATAGTTCCATGGGCAAGTGCTAGTGACGTTCTGCTTGGCATCCTCGAAGATGATGGATACACGCGGTCAGGAACCGGGCATAATTTCCTCTTCTATTCCTCCTTCCTCTTTCTCTACCCTCCCTTTTCTTTTTGTTTCTTTTTGTTTCTCTTCGCTTCTTTTTGCTTCTTTTCTTTTCTTTTCTTTTCTTTTCTTTTCTTTTCACCAACTGTTCCCTTTATTCTTATCAGAACAAAAGATATCAAAGGACTTCTGGAGTACGGCTCCACCTGTGCATCGTGCTACTCCGGATGGAACCCGGCCAAAGGAGTCGAAAGGGAGTGAACTGGCGGACCATCAAACAGTCATATCACTAGCAAGACGGCCTGAGCTGAGCGTTCGGCAACAGCAACATCATCATCTTCGCCATTTCATTCATCACACTGCTTCGTGGGGACACGAAGGTACTTGTACGCTGTACATCGGGTTCATGCACGAAGATGTCCGCGCGAAATATGATCAAACTTGTTACCAGAGTCCTGTTGTTATTCGTCAACACCAGCTCTTTAGAAGACTTTTATTGAGGGCATACATATGTATGTATATACATATGTATCCAGCCCTTCGTAGTGCAACTCAGTGACCCGGTACGGAAGTTCAATGGTTCTTTTCTGGCACGTCTCAGATCGCGCCGAATGGGACGTACTTGGTCCAACACTCGTGTGTAATGTGCCGGTTTGAAACACTGCTTATCCGACAATAGCTGCAGTGGCATCTGAGTTGGGCCTCAGTCGTGGAACAAAGATAACGTTTGTTGGGATTTTAACGTGGGCGACTTGCTCTAAGCTTCTCCCGTTTCACTGTTTTGTCCCGCATACATGGTGGGAAACTTTTTCGTTGAACCGTGAATCAATGCTGGTCTGCGAAGTTTAAGATGAGGACATGCGTTCATGCTCTGATTAATCGAACTTTCTGATACTGACAAATCGATTTCTCAACAAGCTGGGGGAACCATTCACCGGTTCACGCTCCTTTTGTCCAGGGATTACGAATTATAGAATTGCCCGTGTTCCGTCGGAAGGTGCAAAAAAAAAACATGGGAAGAGGAAAAAGACGAATAGAAAGAAGAAGAAGATGGAACGGCTCTCGAACGGTCCAGTTTTGCAAGCACTGGCTGTCTATCGGGAAGGTCACACACCTTGTTGTATTGTGTCAGCCCACTAAGTGACGTGAGCGGAAAATGCTACTGGCGACGTCCTGCCAGCAGGGATCGTATCCAATGGAAAAGAATTGCAAGACAAGGACAATTGTCTTCTGTGGCAGATTCTTTTCCTTTTCCTTTTCTTTGTCTTTTCTTCTTTTCTTTCTCTCTGTTGTCTTTTTTTTTTTAACTTTTTACAATAATGGCTGGTCAGTGGTCAGCTTTCAGGCACCAGTTTGCTCAACTATCATTACAAGCCTCTCCCGCTCATGCATTGTCATCCTAGGAAGTCTTCTTTTTCTTCACGCTAAAATGGATCCCGCTCCCCTCAAGGTCCATTTCTTGTGGTCCGAGCAACTATCGAGAGATGCGAACTCGGAGTCAAGACTGGGGTCAGGACGAGGATGCGGGAGAATGCTTGCTTCCCCCTTCGGTTTCATCACTGCGACAGGGGTGTGGCCGGTCCGGGCTTCGAGTTACAAGTTACAAGACCGCTTTGAACAAGACAGGGTTTCCTGACGCTACACATCACACACACGTTCTCTTCAGCCGGCGGCGATCACTTGCAGATTTCAGCTACAGGGTTTGCAAGAGCCCACGGAAACGGTGTGATGAGCATCGCCGAGGTGGTGGAGATTTGGACTTTGGGCTGCCATTCAAGGATGAAAATTCTCTCTCGCCTAAATCCAGCCACTTTTTTTTTTTGGGGGGGGGGGGGGTTCCTTCTTTTTTTACGCAAAAAAAAAAGAAAGAAAGAAAGAAAGAAAGAAAGAAAGAAAGAAGGATTCTCGATCTTGCTGCTTCAGATAAACTAGGTCAGGCTAGGTCAGGAACTTTGCCAAGGCTAACGATGCGGAGGGATCATCATATCAACCGGTGAAACACTTGCTCTGTTTAGCAAAAGCAAAAGCAAACAAACATTGTGTAAAGTCGCATGCGCTGGAATGGTCATCCAAGGGAGAAAGGTCAAGGTTCCGTGCGCCAGATCTGTCCACATGATGGAAAGCAAGTCAGCAATACAATGCGATGGGCACCTACCAATTGCAGGCTCGTCAAACCCAGAGACCGACCTTGACGGCTCACGGCGGCCCGGTGAGATGACGAAGGGAAGCAAAGGGCGAGCAGCGCTATCCATTGTAGCCACGATGGTCTTGGCTGCTTCATGGTAGATGGACAGCATCCCCTGCTTGGTGCTTTGTAGACGTATTGTACATGCGTAAAGGCTAAAGCATGTCAATGCAAGCAACCATCCAGGCTCATCATCACTTGAGGGGTCTAGTTCGAGACGGTTTCAGAATGTCCAAGCTGCCAACGATATATACAAGCACCGTCTCGTGGCTTCAGGTAGGTAAAGTCACAGAAGCGCCATGGTTTCTATTTGCTGACCTCATGCACGTGGCTATGAGTCGCAGACCAACTTGGTGTCCGACTGCATGTCATCCGTGCTATACAGACCATGCACAATGGGGGTCAAGAGTGTGATCAAGGCCCTCGCACGCGATCAATGAGTGGAGAGCGTGCATATTGCCGTTATCTACTTTATACCTGTGGTTGCTGCGCAGGGTTTTGTAATCCCGTTCCTTTTATGCAAGACTAAGGATAGTCTATTCAGTCTATCCAAGGCCTGTTTCTTTTCCCTTTTCTATTTAAAGGAAAAAAAAACCAAAAAAAAAAAAAACTTAGCCGCCTGCAGGGGAATCAAAAACCAACCATGCCGTGGCTGCACTGAGACATGTTACTGTTGGACGCATGTACATGATCATGTTCATGTTCATACAACAAGCTCCATAACGACGAATCCAGAGAAAGAAAAAAAAAGCGCAACAGGGTAGAGAAACTGACGCAATACAACGAGCATACGGAACCGAGTTGGCCGCGTGATGCGCAATTCATTGAGCAGAACCACGTGAAAAAGAGACGTTGGTTGTCTACGAACAGGTCTTGTTGCAACGCATGCCGTGCATGGCCTATAGCAGCAGTGACTCGAGCAAAGCCAAGTATTTCTTGGACCGATTCCTGGCACCAAAAAAAAAAAAATAAGTCAACGGCATGACACGTTTGTTGGTGTTGGTGAGTGAAATACATGCGTTGTGCCACCCCTGGCAACTCGATCCAGTGGCCGATGCATCAAAGCGAGAGTAATGGAAGCAAGAACATCAAAGCAGTGACTGAGGCTTAGTTCCCTTCTCTTCCTCTGTTTTCTTTCTTCCTCTTTATATTCCCTCGCACACTGCCTGTATTTCGCCATTCGGAGAGGGGTACAGATTGGTACTGGCTGTCTGTTTTACAAAAAGCATGGCAATATGACGCGGTGAGATGACAAGACATGTATAGAAAGAAGCCTTTCATGTGTGTTGCAGAGCTGACGCAGAATAAAGGGTCATGACTCATGAGACTGTACCACTCTGGACATGATGGTGGAGCGAGGATTTGGGGAGTTCTGGACGTGGTGTTTGTGGATGATGAATGCTGGGTGGGTGTCTGATCTTTGTGCTGCCTTTTCTGAACTCTGTCCTCTTGGTTATTGCGTGGTCCTGGTGTTGTGTTTGCGGAGCCTGTATTTGAGAAGTTTGATCCAGGGTACATGTTCTTGGACATGCCATTTCTGACGTGGAATCTCAAATAGCAATGCTCGAGTATAAAGTCACACTGTTGGCCTTCCACGAGTCCATGCCATGAAGATGAAATCGCATCACCAGCACACCAGCACACCAGCACACGCCCGATACCGAGCACCCCAAATGTGGCAGTGACGATTCACCATACCCGACAGAATACTCCATCTGGCATGGCTACTCAGTCCCCGTCTGCTCGCTCCGCGTTCTCAGCCCTAAACGACCGCGTAACTGCTGCCCCAGCTCATCTGCTCCTCCATCCCGAAACCCTAAATGATGTAGCTCCAAGACCCTCACCGCACAACTCTCCCATCGCCTTCTGCCAATTCGCCATCATGTACACCCCCTTGGAACCATAATGCCGTTGTTGTGCAAGGCAAGCTCTTCCGTGAACAACCCGCCCAAAGCTCAAACATCTACCCCGTTACGGTTCCTCACCCGCTCAAGACGGCCCTGCGATGGACATCCATCCATGTTACCAGGCAACAAGGCATGAATTCTGGCCATGAAGCTTCGACGTGGCTATAGTATGTTTCTGCGGGTCATGCTTTCCTGCTTAATTGTACGGACGGATTGCTCCGGAGGGTTGTGCTCCCGATTCTTGTTCAAACCGAGAATTCACGCCACGCACGCACGCCCACATGGATGCATATACCCTCGCAAGTTATGACTACAAGCAAATCCCGACATCTGCTATCCGTGAATACACTACCTCTGCCTACTATCCAGTGTTTTCCCCCTCCCCAGGCACACTATGCCGTCGCAAGCTCGTACATTTCAACCCGACGCTCTCAACAGAGTTGCCTCTCCGGCTTCCAGATTTGCACATCCTACCACTAAAAGCGCTTTCTTACGTTACTTGGTTGCTTTGACTACACACTCTCTCACTTTATTTACTCACTCACTTACTCACCCTCTACTTACTCATTAATACCCCCCCTCAACGTACCTTGAACATTTCTGCGCCACGCGACGTATATCATGTGAATCCCAAACGATACCATGATATCTCGGCACCTCGCAACCTCGCCTCTAAGCATGACCATCCGGCCGGCCTCCAGGCTCTCCATCTGCCCCCAAAACGCCCTAGCACGGCATCAGGGCCCCAAAAGGTCTGAAAGATGCGGATTGCTTGCCCGTGCGAAGAACATCGTTGTTGTAAAGGGACATCGACCGCAGTGATGCCGACCGACCTTTGTGTACCAAGACGGGAAGAACTGCTTGCTTGCTTGCTATTTCGATCTCGCCACTTCCGGGATCGCCCAACTACGACGGTTACCCGTAGACATGGGTCACGTCTCCAGAGCTAAGCGGCACAAGAGTCAAGGCAAGCACGAGCATCGGATGCATGGAGCAATATGTTTGTTTTGTGTATATAATTCATAGGGGGTATCTCTGCGAAGAGGGCTATATAAATGTCTGCTTGAAGCAGACCTACCTAAGTGGTTGTTGTCCAACGCTCAAAATAAATAAAGAAAAAACCAAGCAAAACAAAAGGCAATAACGAAAAACTGCGACAAGTGGTCGTCATTCTGGTTGTCTGCGCCACGTCAAATGGTATCCTGTAACGAACTAAGTGCTTGCGAGACTATTCTTTCCGTCGCTATCCCAGGGGGGTGTTGACCCCGCGGATTTGTCCAATTCCTTTAATATCCCGAATAGTCCCGTGCGGTGATGTGATGCCCGCTATGATGAAATTGGAGATGAGACCTGCTTGATAAGGCTTTGCGCGCTGGGCTAGATGAAAAGAAAAAGAAAAGGGGAAAAAAGGAAATAGTAAAAAAAAAAGGATAAAACACGAAAGTAGGCATGTGAATCCCGCGTGTCAAAGTGATAAGAATAAAAAAATTATAATGGCAACATCAGAGCCTCATACCCAGACTGGCTGTGGGCGACATGTGAAAGTGTGCCATGAGACGAAAGGGAGCAAGAAATAAATAAAATGCATGCTGACGCCAATGAGGAAAAGTGAACAAGGGCGTAAAAGACGCATGACACGTGAAAGGCACAGCCCAGCACGGCTGGATTGAATCGAATGGATGAATCAGTTGAACGATGGGGGGTGCGCAGGGTAAGGTGTGTTGCAAGATGAGGCAGGAGGGAAGCCGAGGCCGGAATATCTTCGGCTGGTCAACCAGGTGGGCATCTGACGTTGTCGGAGGCAAGTGGTGGCGATGGCGGGTGGTGGTGGCTGGCAGCTGGCAGCTGGCAGGCAGCAGCGGGTGCGGTGCAAGGGGGCTCACCGCCAGTTCGAGGGAGAACTGGGCGGCCGCCAGAATGAATGGCGCACACAAGGCGGTGTCAGTTGTCTGGCCGTGGCAGCTCGGCCGCCCGTGGTTGGCCCGGATCCAGACCTATCATGTTGCTGCGTTTGGCCACTCGTCGTCAGAGTTGCAGGCGATGAACAGGGCCAGCCGGGGCATTGATGGGTGATTGGTTGATCATTGAATGACTTGGGCCGCGGCACGACTTCGGGAAGCAGCGCCGCGGACGGCAACACCGCACATCGACATCCACGATTCCAGAGTCCACACACCCCTCAGCTCCGAGACGACGACCATGCATACCGGCGCACTCGGGTGCTGGCTGGCTGGGCTGGCTGTGCTGGCTCGCGCGCTGCTGTGCTCGGCCGAACTGCACGTGGTGTCTGGCGCCCAGACGGTGGGAGGGGTCGAATCGAGTCGAGGGAGGGAGGTAGGGAGCAAGAGAGAAAGGTATGAGTGTGTGTGTGCGTGAGAGAGAAAAAGACAGAGACCAGAGGCAAGAGACAAAGAGAGACGGAAATGACGAGTAGACAGGGAGATCGCGTTCCGGTGTGGGTGAGTCAGAAAATCTTGTGGAACGGTGTGCGCAGGGCGACAACGCGTCCAGGACTCAAGGGGCGCGCCGCCCTGCTCACTCGGTCGACTCAACAATGGTCGTCAGACCGGCCGCGGCTTGCTTGTTCTTGGGGCTCTTTCTGGGGCTGCTCTTTCGCGCCCTCAGTGCCAGTTGGCGGCGCCGTTCCTTCTCCAGCTTGATTTGCCGCAGATACTCCTTCTGCATCGTGACGCGCTCGCATTCCCTCTGAAGAAACTCTTCCTCCGTGACGACGAGGCCTGTGGCCGCCCTGTTGGGAGGTGGCGGGCTGCTGCTGCTCGACACGCTGCGGTTGTCATCGTCGAAGGGGCCCGAGAAGTAGAGATCGTCATCCGAGAGATAAGACGTTGCCTGGGGCTCGTCGTCGTCCGAGTCCGAAAGTGATGACCGTCTTGGCCAGGATGGATAAGCGCACGACGAATCGTGGCTTCGAATCTGGTTGAAAGAGATGCCCAGGGGTGTGGACATGGTGGTCAGGATGCTATACGAGCCGTATGAGCCGTACATTGTGTTTGTGTGTTTGTGTGTTTGTGTGTTTGTGTGTGTGCGTGTGTGTATTTGTTGCGTATGTGGTCGATCGTAGTTTTGAGCCAGGAGTTTGCCAACTTCTATAGACAATGCCCTGGTACTCTGGTGCTCTGCTCAACGAGCAAGGTGCCTGGAGTGAGATGGCAGGTGAAGAGGATGATTTTATGATCGATCAAGCCGAAGCTGCTTGTCAACTATGGCTGTTGTAAACCGCGCCTCTTGGAACCGTTTTTATGGGTCCAGTACGGTGCGATCCGTTTCCGGCTCGGCTTTAAAGTGAGACGCGCGCAAATATTCGGCTTCTCACTGATGCCAGGATCTCACAAGACTAGTTGATTTCTCAGGTATGTTGGCGGGGTTGATGAGCACGCCAGAAGACTGTTCTGAGACTGTTGACAAGAGAAGCCTGGCTTGGCAATCCCTTGATGTTGTCTGGTCGTTTGTTGCTGGTGAACGTGAGGCGTAGATGAGTAGGTGAAGCGAGTATAATTGTAGAAGAGGGACTATGTTTTCTGCAGTAGAGGATGGAGGAATTATTTCGTATGTCGCCTGTCGTCCTGAACAAGTTCAAGTCGTGAACAGGAGGAAGCGGGTGACCATTGACAAGATATATATAATCCCAGGCATCACGGCACATCTTTAAAGGGGGAAGGGGGGGGGGTGGACGAGGACCCTTTTTGCACGTTTGACTTGACGGTCGCGGAAGGAAGGGGCGTGCCCGAAGGGGGGGAGTGCACGGGTGGGAATGATGCATAGGAACAAGCACTTTGATGTAACAAGGAAAGTGCTTTTAGCTTCCCCGGAACGAGCAAAAGGGGAACGGATGAGGCTAAGAGGAAGGCGAGAGGGAAGGACGGTGACAGTGTGCGGCAGGAAGGGGAGTGTGGGGGGAGGGAGAGAAACAGCGGGAGATGGGAGATGGGGAAGGCAAGGATGGGACGCGGGGCGTAGGGCGTGGGGCGTGGGGCGTGGAGGTGCGGGGGGGGGGGGCGTGGGCCCGAGCATGGGCGGTGACTTTCTTTCCATTCTGCCCGATTCGGCGTGAAAGTGTCAGGGCCACGGCGCTCGGAATGTGGCTCCCGTTGTCCTCCCCCACCAAAACAACACACACACACACACACACACACACACACACACACACAAAAATGCCGGTTTGCAAAGTGAGAATGGCTTGGACTGTGCCCAACTCCTGACCAGACAACAAACAGCAGCACATGAGGAACGAAGGGCACCTTCAGCGACGCCAGCCCGGGTCTCTTGACCGCCTCGAGCCAGCACACCCTCCCTTGCTGGTCCCTGGGGGCCGACCGAGGCAGCCACTGGCAGCCACGGCTCGTTCAGCTCAGGTCCCCAGGTTCCCTCCCAAACGCGCTCAACCTTGGCTGTCCAGTGTCCTGACGGCTTTCCTGGTGCTCGAAATAGACTGCGGAGAGACATCCGTCCCGTTGTCGGTGATGTTTGATTGATTGATTGTGTGTTTTGGCGCAACCTCGGGTGGCGCCCCAAACAACATTTCTTCGCTACGTTTGACAATAACGGCTGCGGCCTCTGCCTAGTACTAACCCCTTTATTACTTGTATCGGGGCGTTTTGTTCATTTGGCGCTGGCTGAACAGTTGCTTGTCACATCTCCCTTCTTTGCTTTTCCAACTCGCCATGAGGTTGTCAAACCCGTTTCTCGTTCCGCCTGTTCAACCGGTGATAGTATCATGATTCATATTCCAAGCTGTCTGCTATCGAGACAAAAAAGGAAAAAAGACGGCAGATGCACGACAGGCGGTAGAGACCTCGCTGGCTACGAGGTGGTAGGCACGCACGATGCGATACCATGTGCGTTTGTTGCTATGAAGGACTGCGCTGGGCGTTTTGTTTTTTTTATTTTTTTTTTTTTTTTTTTTTTTTTTTTTTTTTTTTTTTTTTTTTTTTTTTTTTT
>AFRA01000030.1:0-87588 GCA_000223055.1 Claviceps fusiformis PRL 1980
GTTTTTTTTTTTTTTTTTTTTTCCCCTTTCGAGTGGGCGGCAACAAAGTTGTCTACTTGGGAAATCCAAAGTTGAAGCAAAAAGAGATACGACCGGACATTCAAATGGCAAGACGGTCCATTTACCGGTCCGGTCCATGTGACTCGGGATGTTTAGATGTGTTTCTGTTCGCAAGATACACACTGTTTTTCGAGCCACGGGCTCGTTGCACGACATGAATGACTGGTGGGGCGGTGAGGGGGACCCCAGATGAAACGGTCGATTGTGATTTTTCCATTCAATGTTGACATAATTCATGATGGACAAATAAATAAATACCTGCGTGGACAATGGCAGTTGGAACGGGCCTTGTTGAGCTGGGCCATGGTCAGACCCTGCACACCCCTTTTCTAAGAAGCTGCCGCCTTGCCTTTTTGCTCTTGCTTTGGTTCAATCACGGTTGCTTTGTCTTTTATTTAATTTTTTTCTTATTTTCAAATTTCTTTTTCTTTTTCTTTTTCTTTCTTTTTTCTTTCTTCTTTTTTCCATGAAGCAGAGAAATAACCACCTCATCACGCCCTTCGACATGGCATTCGTCCCCTTTGTCCCCTTTGCCTCGGGAATACAAGAGCAGATCAATCAGGGGGCGATTGCGAGCTACGTTTCCAATGTTTGCCCCGGTGGTACGACGTTCCACGTGCTGGAAGTGGGCTGGCTCGAATGCGACGAAGGATTCGTCGTGCGTGGAGGCAACGCCAGCTTGAAGAGCACCGAGAACAGCCCGAGTGTGAATAAGCGGCGGGAGCTTCCCATGTACTGCATCCTCGTCAACCATCCGGTCGAGGGACTCATCCTGTGGGAGACTGGATGCGGCCGGGACTATCCCACCGTCTGGGGTCCGGAACTGTCGGATGTGTTTGCTCGGATCCGGTATGAACCTCAGCACGAGCTGGAGGCGGCGATTGCGGCGACGGGACACGACATCCGGGATGTCAAGAAGATCATCATCGGCCATTTGCACCTGGACCATGCGGGTGGTCTTGATGCTTTCCTCGACAGGACCGACGTGGAGATATGGGTCCACGACAAAGAACTACGATCGGCTCTGTGGTCGGTTGCGACGGGAGCAGACGTTGGTGTTTACCTGGAGCACTATTTGAAGCTGGGACTGTGAGGATTACCATGCGTCGGCCCATCTTGGTTGAGTTTGTGTTTTGCGTACAATCCCGACTGACAAGGCGTGTAGGAACTGGAAAACGTTTGACGACCAGACGTTTGACTTTTGCCAAGGCATTACCCTTCACCACCTGCCCGGCCACACGGATGGACTGATTGGCATGCAAATCAATATGCTCCATAGCGGGACGTTTTTCTTCATCAGCGATCATTGCCATGTCATTGAGAATGCAAGTTTTTTTTTTTTTTTTTTTTTTTCCCTTTCCTTTTCCCCTTGTATCCCATGTGACTTACAATTAATCCCTGTATATAGTGGAGAGACGGCATACCCCAGGGCTGGCTAGCCAGGGATCATCCAGCCTGGTTCAGAAGCACGCAGCGATTACGCCACCTCGAAAGGATTACCAAAGGCCAAGTCATCCCGGGCCACGATAAAGAGACGTTTCTCGCGCTGCAAAAACAGGCTCGGGTGTTTACTTAGTCTTTCTGGTCGACTTTTTTTCTTCCTTTTCTATGGTTCTTCTTTTTTTAAAAAAAAAAATACTTGGCATAGCCCTTATCAATTGATCAAGATTGGATCTGAATCCGTCGAGGAATGAATCCTTCGAGTCTGGTCTGGCTGGGGCGCCCCGCCTGGTGGGCAGGAACGGGACTGGCCGAGGGGCTAGCATAGCTGTCTCCAGGCTCCAGACGCCAGCCTCCAGGCTCCAGGACGCCTGTGGACAGCAAAAGGCCCACTGTCGTTGGGCGCTGTGGTTGTCGTCTGGGAGCACTCAATGAGCAGGTGAGATTGTCGGTCGGTGGCACCTGCCTCGCGTCGTCTGGGCCGGTCTGGTCCATGGTCCATGATGATTGGTCCGTGATCCACCCCTCGCGCCCCTGGACAGTGCAGACGCCAAGACAATTGATGATTTCATCCACTCGCACTCTCCTCGCCCTTTGTTTTTGTTTGTGACGGTGCCATTCATTCATTCAATCCACAATCCCGTAATTGCCGATATCTCGACCGGGGAATCGTCCGTCATTGTTGCAGGCGGGCAGCCATCCGAGTCCGTCTGATCTACTTGGTTTGGAGACCGGGGGAGGCGTCTCTCCCCACATGCACTTTGGTAATAAGGCTTTGCCGGCACCCGATGACAAAAATGAGGCTTAAAATTGGGTATTTGAAAAAGAAAAAAAAATAGAAAAGATAAAAAACAAATAAAAAAGAAAGAGAAAGAGAAAAGAAGAGGAGGGAAGAGAATAGAAAAGAAAAGAAGAAAAGAAAAGAAAACCTCATCGTCGCGAGTAATCATTCCAGTTAGAGACATTAGGTCAAACTCTCCGTGACGTATTCGGTGGCACAGACGGCTGCCCGCGCCCGGTGAGTGCTCGTATTTTCGGCCGACATGTGCCGGCGACTTTGTTCGAGTGGGGGAAAAGAAAAAGGGAAAGAGGGAAAGAGGGAAAAAAGAAAAGGAAATTGCAGACGGGCGAACCTGGTTGCCGAGTCCGAGCCACATGTCTTTGACCTCTTTCCTCTTACCTTTTACTCCGTCGCCATAAGACACCAAAACGCCGAACAACTATCACGGGGAGCGAACCCTTCTTGCCCGACATGTGAGACATCAACTGACTGTAAATGCTACTAATCTGCATCCCGCATCATATGTCTGGCATCGTCGCTCTGTGTGACGATGCCCTTGAACGTCAGCAAGGTGCCCGCCACATACCAAGGCCACATTCCAAGATGCGCCGCCAAAGAATCGCTCGACCTAGGTAATGTGTGTACACGGTTTAAGCACAAGTTCGATATATATCTTCCTTTCATCCTCTGCATCGGCATCTCACCGGCTTGCTCACAGGAGTGCAAACAACAGAAAAAAAGAACAAACGACTTTTACACCCACACAATCATGAAGGCCACAACTCCCCTTGTCTTCATCGCTGCTGCAAGCAGCCCCGTCAACAGCCAGTCCATTCAATCCAAGCCATTCAACCTGGTCGTTCAATCGACAAACAAAACCCTCCACGGTCAAATCTTTGGTGCATGCCATACCGGGTCTCTCATGGAATCTCTTTGCCTTTATCCAGGCAGCAAGGCGACAACATTCCACCTCAACACAACCGAAGGCGAAAAGCCAGGAGCAGGGGACCAGACAGGAATTCTAACATGGGAGCTCCCATCGCGTAAGCTGCCATCGGCTCTGAGCACCATTTGTGCATTCTTGATGATTTCGTACTCAAACCTTTTCCAGAACCCCCGATCCCGTCATCCATGTCTTTCAGCTTCGAACCGTCCACCAATGTCGCTCTGCCTCTCTTCTTTCCCGGCAGCTACGGTGCCCAATTGGTGGGCTTTGACCAAAACAGCGAGTTGAGCATCGTCAGCTACCGCGACTACACAAAGCCGTCGGGACAATTCCCCCTGGTCCTCAAGCACTGGCACGTGTGCACTACTTATTTCACGGGATACAAGTACACGACTCTTGCCTGGGTTCTCGGCAACGGGAAGCCGCAGATTCCGACCTGTGTCAAGGTGGAGGTCAAGCAGAGGTTCATATAGTTTTTTCTGATTTCACGGCGGTGCTGCATGGGTCGTGGAGGAATCTGCATCTCACTCCTGCCTTTGTCATGGGCTTTTCAATGTCATGGGTACGGTTTAATCTCACTCCGGATTCATGATTCGAACCAAAGAACAAATGTTTACGAGGATGGGCGAACAGGCCATCGACGGCGCAAAAGGTGGACGCCGCTCCATAGTTCTTTTTAGAAATTGGCTCTGGAAGAATTCCCATGCTGCAAGAAATCAATAAGACCTCGTATTCCATGAATGAAGTGCGGTTTTCTTAATGTCAACGAAAGCTCTTTGTTTCTTTTTTGTTTTGTTTTATTTTTTTTATTTACTTATTTTTTTTATTTTTTTATTTTTTTTTTCTTATTCTTTTCTTTTTCTTTTTCTTTTTCTTTTTCTTTTTCTTTTTCTTTTTCTTTTTCTTTTTCTTTTTCTTTTTCTTTTTCTTTTTCTTTTTCTTTTAAACACAATCATAACCCTAATGAATGTCGCTCCAAGCCCATCTCCTCGACTTTATATCTCATAACCATCGTCCTCCACTTCATTCACAATATCTCTTCAGGCCTAACCACCACCCAGTTCTTATCCGCCCAGACGGGCAGCCCCTCGCGCTTCTGCGCCTCCGCAAACTCCCTTCGCATCTTGCTAATCTGCTGCCAGTACTTTTCCTTGCGGTTGACCCAGAGATGGATGCCTCCACGGCCGACGTCCACGCCCTGGAACTGCATCGGTCCATCGCTATCCGGCGTATCACCCGCGGCCAGGATGGGTCGTTTCCACGGATCAATGTAGGCCAGAATGGCCGCCCACTTGCCCTCCTTCCACACCGCGGGCGTCCATAGAAAGGGTGTCATGACCAGGTCGAGATTGCTCGTGCCGTTGCAGCGACCGTCCTTGATCTGCTTCCGCGCTGGCGAGGTCCTTCATCAGCAACGTGACGCCGATGACGTTTTCCGGCTTGACGTTGTAGCCGTACTTGGGATCCGAGGCCACCATGCGCACGAGCTCCTCGGACGCGGCACTGACGACGTAGAAGTCGATCCCATTCGCCATGAGCTTGTTGTACAGCTCGACCTGGCCGGCCAAGACCCTGGGCGGGCGGACGGTAGACCGTGTCCATTTCCCGTCCTTCAGCGCCATCAGCTCGTCGACGTGGACCTTGAGCTGTCGCAGGGGGATCCCGCTGAAGACCTGCGCGGCGAACGGGTAGCAGATGGCGTCGTCCATCTCGCACAGCCGCAGGTAGTAGCTGTACAGGGTCTCGTTGCACGAAGCAGAATCCTCAAACGGCACGACCTTGAGCGACGGGTCCAGCCTGTCGCGCGAAAGCACGCCCCTGGCCTCGAGGAACGGGAGCAGCGACTCCTCCAGATCGAATTGATAGCTGGTATTGTCCATGTCGAAGACGGCGTAGAGGAGGGAGACTGCCCGCGCAACTCTCATTGTAGTTGGTCGTGGTGGTTGGTTTTTTTTTTTTTTTTTTTTTTTTAAACACCATAAGGGGGGAGGTCCAAAAATAGCCGCGTGCTTTGTACGGAGGTTTCAACGCCAGCCGAAATGTCGTTCTGTCAAACCGGCATGACGCGCATTTTCAAGATCAAGTCCACGAACCGTGAAAGAAATGTCATTTCTTTTTACTGTAATTAGTGAATCTGATTCACACACAGCGCAAGCAATACTGGGCGCCTGCTTGTCCGTCCCAGACTCTAGGGTGTGGAGAGACTGGAGAGCGGTTAAGCACGGAATCGCACGGGTGACGGGATCGTGATGTCTGAATCCGGTACGATCGGGCATCGCCATCCTTGGGCTTCTTCAAGTGGCAACCATGCTCCCTGCCAGCCAGTCCATGGACCACGCCTCGAGTGAAATTTTGTGCCGACTCCTGGACCTCTCGACCCAGACTAGCCTCGACGCAACGGAAGGGACTGGAGGAATTGGCAGACAGACGCCGCACCGGGTAGTCTGCCCAGTGCCAATGGACGCGATTGTGACGTGTGACGTGTCCGATATTTCCGCGTAGACGTAAAGGGGTCCGGTGCCTGGATGTACACGTACCTAGTATCAGACCTCATCGTACTTAAGTAGGTAGGTACCCAGTACTTGGGTACTTACACACACCTCCCTCTGTATGTACATACTATCCCCTTGGTGCCGAGACACATTTTCCAGTCCGTCCCCGAGCGTATTGATATTGAATACACCTTGTTATTGAGTGCCTGGCGATGCGCAACGGGGGAGATGCAGGATTGCAGATGATGCACAAACAACAAATGGTGTGGTCACCAGACATGCATTCGTTATTCGTTTGTGCGACTGGAGCTCCCCATGTGCCGCCTCCTCGAGTCCTCGACTGACGCCATGACTTCCGAGGTTGACCACGTGCAACTGGATTGGATTGTTCAGACAACAACTGCCGATGCCTCCTTCCACCCCGGCAAGCCGGTCCCGAGCAATGTCCACTCAGCAGTGAGCAGTGAGCACTGGCTCGTTCTTTCCCGGCAAATGGACCCACCGCAATCGTCTCAGGTCCCACATGCAGCGTGGGTCGGGTCTGATTGGATATGCGGGCCGCAGCCACCTGTTGACAGCTGCTAGTGAAATCATCAGGGAATGTAGGTACCTGCGCATATGCACATGGACAGATGAAGCAGGCGTTGGAAAGATGGGTGGCATCAAACGAAAGCACAAGAGGCATGTGAGCTCTTGGCGGCTGCATCTTGGAAATACGTCCAGTCAGGAGACTGGATGCCAGATGGTCATGGGTTAATGGGCCCGCACGATGAATCCTATCAACTCGGTTACAATGTCTACGTCTCAAGTACCTTGAAATGACCCCAAGTATAAGTATATAGAGAAGTTGTCGACTCCGTGGACTACCACATACTAGGTACCTACGCATATGCAAGTACACAAGCGTACCATGGTGTAGCACCATAGATAGACCAAAATTTGAGACAGTCTTTAACCTGGCCCAGGCGGATATGGGGGGGGGGGATAAAGCCACATGCATTTTTCCAATGCTCGCGGCTGGATTCCTCGACCTACAACACACGCACAACTATCGCATGTACACGTAGAGAATCACCCGGGGTGTGCATTGTGGACTAGGTTGACGGAAGACTCGGCGGCGCAGGCTTGCTCATTGCCCATTGCCCATTGCCCATTGCCTCAAGTACAAATTGTACAAGATTCCCCACGGGCTGGGGCGAAATACCTCTCTGCCTTTTCAGTTGTCCACATACATGCTTGCACGTGTACATCTGTCCATCTGCCCATCACAGCTGGTACATGTGCATGCGTGGCCCTTTATTATTGACTCTCGAGGTGGAGCCCCACCTTGATACTGTGATTGGACCGACCATGTCCGCCTCCCACAACCTGAAGCGGCTCTCGTGGGCGTCGGTCTTGCTGCTGAACTTGAACCTCTTTGCGGCCGTCACCAACGCACAAGGCGATGCCCACGGCAATGCCCACGGCAATGCCCACGGCAACGCGCCATCTCTGGATCCGCTCCTCTACGTCGATCAACTCATCGGATCAAGCCAAGGCGGCAATGTCTTCCCCGGCGCCACGCTGCCGTACGGAATGGCCAAGGCCGTCGCCGACACCAACAGCGGGAGCAACCAGGGCGGCTTCACCCTCGACGGCTCTCCCATCACCGGCTTCAGCGTTTTGCACGACTCGGGCACCGGCGGCTCGCCTTCCCTCGGAAACTTCCCCTTGTTCCCCTACAATGCCTGTCCCGGCAATGACCTCGACCTGTGTGCCTTCCCCAAGAAGACGCGCGCCCGATTCGGCAACTTCTCTCAGGACAGCGTGCGCGCTTCGCCGGGATTCTTCGGCCTCACCCTCGACAGCGGACCGCAGGTGGACATGACGACGACGCAGCATGCTGCCCTCTTCCGCTTCACCTTCGTCTCCACCGCCGGCTCCGCCACCGACAAGCCGCTCATCCTCCAGGACCTGACCGATCTCTCCGACTCGCGCCAGGACAACGGCACCATCGCCGTCGACCCCAAAACCGGCCGCATCACCGGCAACGCCGTCTTCCTCCCCAGCTTCGCCCAGGGCAAATACCAGCCCTACTTTTGCACCGATTTCCGCGGCGCCCCCATCGCCGACACCGGCATCTACGTCGACAGCCGAGCCAGCCCGTTTGTCCACGACCTCAAGATCTCCCGCTCCATCAACGGCTACCCGCTCCCCGGCGGCGCCTTTGTCCGTTTTGTCGATGCCAAGAACCCCATCTATGCTCGCGTCGGTGTCAGCTTCGTCAGCAGCGAACAGGCCTGCGCCAATGCAGAGCGCGAGATCCCACGCTTTGACTTTGACAAGCACCACCGTGATGCCGAAAACGCCTGGAGGGAGAAGCTGAAGCCCATCACCGTCGACACCAAGGGCGTTGATGCCGGTCTGGTCAAGAATTTCTATTCCGGCATCTACCGCACCATGGTCAACCCGCAGAACTACACGGGCGAGAACCCGCTGTGGGACGACGGCGGGCCCTACTTTGACTCCTTTTACTGCATCTGGGATCTGTTCCGCTCCCAGATGCCCTTCCTCACCATCCTGGACCCGACCGCCATAGCCGAGATGGTCCGCTCGCTCATCTCCACCTACGAACACGACGGCTGGCTGCCCGATTGCCGGATGAGCTTCAGCAGAGGCTATACCCAGGGCGGTTCAAACGCCGACAACGTGCTCGCCGACGTCTACCTCAAGGGCATCCAAGGCGGCATCGACTGGAAGAAGGGCTACGAGGCCGTCAAGAAGGACGCAGAGGTCGAACCATTCGACTGGTGCTGCCGCGGCCGCGGAGGCCTCGACTCGTGGAAGCGTCTCGGCTACATCCCCGTCCAGGATTTCGACTACAAGGGCTTCGGCACGCTGACTCGCAGCGTCAGTCGCACCGTCGAGTATGCCTACAATGATTTTTGCATCGCCCAGATGGCCAAACATCTCGGCACGCCAGACGAAATGGACAAGTACCTTGCAAGCAGCGGCAACTGGCACAACTTGTTCAAGACGACGCAGACGTCCGTGCTTCCCAACGGGACGGATACGGGCTTCACCGGCTTCTTCCAGCCCAAGTTTCTCAACCAGACCTGGAGCTACCAAGATCCTCTCAAGTGCAGCAAGACGGACACGCAGAGCGTTTGTTCGCTACAGAATAGTGGGCCGGAAACGTTTGAAAGCAGCATATGGGAATACGGCTTGTAAGTTGTCTGTGTGTGTGTGTGTGTGTCTATATACATATACACACGCACATATAACATGGCAAAAATTCTCGACAAACACTCGAAGCTGACACAAAACTTTCCAGATTCGTTCCCCACGACCAAGCTCGTCTCATCAACCTCTACGGCGGACCGGACAAGTTCGTCAAACGCCTCAACTACATCCATGACAACAACATCACCTACATCGGCAACGAACCGTCGTTCCTGACCGTCTTTCAATACCACTACGCCGGCCGCCATGCCGAGTCCGCCCGACGCAGCCACTTTTACATCCCGCGGTACTTCTCCACCACGCCAGACGGTCTGCCCGGCAATGACGATGGCGGCGCCATGGGCTCCTTTGTGGCCTTCTCCATGATGGGCCTGTTCCCCAACCCGGGTCAGAACGTCTACCTCATCACGCCGCCGTACTTTGAGAGCGTGCAGATCAAGCACCCCCTCACCGGCAAAACGGCGACGATCCGCAACGTCAACTTTGATCCCACCTACAAGAACATTTTCATCCAGAGTGCGACACTCGACGGCAAGCCCTACACCAAGAACTGGATCGACCACTCCTTCTTCACCGAGGGCAAGGAGTTGGTTCTCACGTTGGGAAGCCAGGAGAGTAAGTGGGGAACTTTGCTCAAGGACCTGCCACCTAGTCTGAGCACATATTCCATGTCGATGGGGACGCCGCTCGAGCCCATGACGGAAGTTTAATTGGGAAAGGGTCTTTTTTTTTTTTTTTCAGCTGCTTTAGTCTGCACACCTGTTTTTTGTTGTTCAATGTTGAAGGCAGTATGTTGTGTATATGTATATGCGGGATGTATATGCAGGGAATGACCAAAAACATGGCCAGATTGATTTTTAAAAAAGAACAAAAATACAAAAAAATACAAAGAACTCCCACGCCTTGTCATTTTTTTTTTCACGACGTACATATACATATATATATACATACATACATACATACATATAGCAAGGGTAGGGAAAAAAAACCACATTCGATGCTTGCCCCTAACCACGCCACCACAGCGATGTCGGTGCCGAGGCGCTCGTTTGTCTCACAGACTCGTTGCCATGCATGACATCACCACAGTCGGTGCACACAAAGATGAGCCTCCGTCTCATTGACCCACGCCATTCCTTCTCAAAAAGGATCCAATGTTGCCTCTGGCTCAGTCTGGCCCCTGAAATCGTGCCACGAAGCCCACCTTCCCCGAGGATGTATCCCATTGGCTAGACGGACAATTCTGGTTAGTACTTTAGTACCTGTCATGGAAAACATGGCTGAATGGCTTTTTTTCTGCGGGGAACCATGTTGACTAAACTCTTGACAAGATCTAATCATGACGGCCCAGCCTCGTAAAGATGGTCCCGTCCGCTAGGCACCTTGGGGGCTCGTGGCGTGACAGCAAAGTGCAGTGGCGATTCGTGCGATGCTGGATGAATCAAGTGCATCGAAATGGGGAGCTTGAAGGCATACCTCCACGGAAAGACAACTCCCTGTCGGATAATGCGCGACAATAGCTCCCACACCCAGCCACGGGCCCAGCCATCTCAGGCCCTCAGGCAGTCGGTCCCGATCTATGATCTACGATGCCGCATTTGTATGGGTCTATGTCACAGGTGCATTTCGACGGCGCTTCGATCCATCCAGTAAGTCGGCTGCGAGAGTAAAAGAAGAAGGAGAAGAAAGAAACAAAGGGTTAGCTCATGAGCGCGAGACCAGTCTCTCCCCGGTGGCGGCCGAAACAAAAAAAAACTCACTTGGCAATGTTACTGGCGTAGCAGTGACGTTTCGTCCCATCCTTCAACTGCAACGTGGGCGAGATGAAGCCGGAATTATACACCCGGGCCGCCTTGTAAAAGTCGGACACGTCCCCCGTCGCCACCTGGTTCAGACACCCGGCCAGCCCTTCCCCGGTGCGTGTGCCCGAGACGGCCTCGAGAATCATCTCGTCAATCATGTCCGCGGGGCACGGATACTGCACCACGCCCTTCTCATTACACGTCGCGTGGCCGTTGTGGTCCTGCATCAGGCCGGGACGGCGTTCGCCGTAGTCGACGGTCGGGCTGCGGACGCACCCGCGCGACTCCTCCATCATGATGGCCAGGATGAAGCGGTGGTCCACGCCCGAGGCCATCGCCGCGCGCTGGATGCCGTCGTACACGGCCATGAGCTCGGATTCCGTGTTGTCCCTCTGCGGCGGGTGCTCCTCCCGGCACGACCTGTACATTTGCTCCCTGTTGTTTTCAAACATGTTCTCGAACGAGACCCAGGCCGACTTGTCCGGCCAGCCCTCGCTGGTGGTTCCCGAGCCCCAGTACATGGTGTACTTGTCCACGCCGTCGCCCGCGCCGTCGGTGATGTTGTAGGCCTCATACGTGGCCGTCTCTTCCAGTCGAACACGCTCGCCTCTTTCGCGCCTCTCGAGCGTGCTTCGTCTGGGAGTCGGCGGCATCAACCTGCCCGTGTTTGGTTCCTTGCCAGACAGGGCTCGGCTCGTGGAGTTGGCATCGTCAAGGACAGCGCGAGGGGGCCATGGAACCGTGCAGGCCGATCGGATCAGGAAAGCCGCCAAGACCAACTAAACAGAATGAACAGTCTGATCCAACTGGGAGCGTGGGCAAGGGAGATGGAAAGAGAGACGGGGTTGATACCTTGAATAACATTTTCCGGGATAAGCTGTCAATACTTTCGAAACGAGGGACAACAGGGCAAAATGCGTGCAAGCATGCATGGCTGTACATGGCCGGCACCTGATATATATACTCGGCAAGCTGACATGATTCATTGCATCAACTAATTTTTTTTTTTTTTTTTTTTTTTTACTTAGACTCGAAGTGACAGAGTATATTTTTCCACAAAGACCAAAAGTCTTCTTCCATGAGACGACAACTTAGCGTTTTGCCCCTGATCAGCCATTCCTGCCGTGGCGTTCACCCCGTACAAGCCCTGCGAAACAAACACTTGACCAATGGCGGCTGCGTGTCTGGGCTGATTTGATACTTGGGACCTGAGCTTTGCGAAACTCGTAAAGTCGAAAGCCATCTGCCGTCTCAAGAACAGAGGTCCACTCGGCGCGAGCAAGTAGAATGGACTGAACGTACCAAAACACTTATACGCTTACACGCCCTGGTGAAGCGCAATCCGGACGGGGTACCTCCGCGCAAATTAGAGAAAGAAAGTATTGGTGGGAGACCCGGACAAGACATCAAGACTTGTTGGACAAAGAAGAACCCCATTCATCACAGGCATTCTGTCACTACCCCGCGGCAATATATCAAGCTTCGAGTATGCGGGATAATTTCCGTTACATCAGCTCCCTTGCATATCCTTCTGCAGCCATGAATTGTGGAGCTGTCGTTGCCCATGATGATGCGAGATGCCAGTATCCAAGGCTCGGCAGCAGCCCGGAGGCCTCGGGCAACTGATCCGATCAGACCCGCCTGTACCTGAGACCCCGAATGCAAGAATCAGAATGAGTTGACCATCTTTTTTTTTTTTTGGTGCCGATATCTCCAGATCTGTGGAATCGCTGAGCAGCCGCAAGTCACACCACACCATGATATACAACAGCGGAGCCGTCGCACCGCTGCCTAGCGTGGACGTGCTGACTTTCCTATTCGGTACGATATATGCCGTCAAACCAACCAACCCCTGCTTGTCTCTGATTTTTCTCATCATGTCCATATCTCGATTGTGTCTTTTGAAAAAGTGGTCGTGGATCTTAACTCGCGCGGCGTTGAACAGACGGCCCCGACACGCACGCAACAGAAGACACGCCCCTACACGCGGAAGCTCACGATCCAAGCCATGTCATCACCAGGGGCCACGCCCGCATCCTGACCCAGCAATTCGCGCACTTCTTCCGCCATAGCTACGGCATCGGCCGCGCGGGACCCGACAGGGACATTGTCGTCTGCCTGTCCACCGGCCAGAGCGCGCTGCCCTGCCTGTTCTGGAGCGTCATTGCCGCGGACGGCATCTACTCGGCCGCCTCGCCGGCTGCCACGCCGGCGGACATTGCCTGGCAGATTCGGGACGGGCCGGGACGGCTGCTCGTGTGCAGCGAGGATCTGCGCGCGCTCGGCGGCGCTGCCGCGAGGGCGGCTGGTCTCCCGGAAAGGAACCTCTTGCTGTTCAGGTCGTACCCGCACGTCGAGCTGTATAGCGCGGCAGACGGCGCGCTCAGATGTGGTTTTGACCAGAGGCTCGAGTGGCCGAGACTGACGGATCCAGGTGAACTTGAAACCCGCACCGCTTGTATTTTATATTCTTCCGGAACGACAGGACTGCCAAAGGGTAAGCTTCCCCGTTATGCCGGCCCGGATCTTGGCATGGCACGTTTCTCTCTTTCCCCCTTGATTTTCGTCCTTTTCTGTTTTTCTGTTTTCCTTTCGAATCCTGCAATCGTGCTCCCACTCACAACTCCCCACACGACAGGCGTTCGAATCTCCCACACAAACATGGTCGCCGAAGCCGTGCTCCCCTCCCTCATGGCGCGGCCCGTCTTCGCCAAATGGGCAGCCGAGCGCAGACCACTCGAAAGACGACGCATGCTCGGCCACCTCCCCACGGCTCACGTCGCCGGCGTGCAGGGCTACTTCGTCAACGCCTTCTACGAGGGCTGCTGCATGTACTGGATGCCCAGGTTCAACTTTTCCGACTTTGTCGCCTACTGCCGCCATCTCCGCGTCACGCATCTGCTCAGCGTCCCGCCGATATTCATGGGCATCGCCAAGCACCCGGCCGTCAGGGAAGCGCTCAAGCACACCAGGATCGCCGTGTGCGGTGCTGCGCCTCTGGGCGGCGACACGCAAGAGGCCGCCGACCGGCAGATGCCGGACGGGACCTTCATCTCGCAGGTCTGGGGCCTCAGCGAGACGACTGGCAGCGTCACATATACACCGCTCGATGTGAAGCTTCCGACCGGGTCGCTGGGGTATTTGCTGCCCAACATGACGATGAGGTGAGTCCGAGAGAGGCCCTTTGTTTGCTTGAAGCTAAAGAAAAAGAAAAAAAAAATAGGCGAGCACTGCTTATATATACGTCCACCATGGGTTCCCATCCTAACACACAAAGTCAGACTCGTCGATGACCACGGCCAGGACGTCAAGCCCGGATGCGCCGGCGAAGCATGGTTAAAAGGGCCCGTCGTCACAAAAGGCTACCATAACAGGCCCGAGGCAGACAATTCCTCCTTCACCGAGGACGGGTGGTTCAAGACTGGAGATGTCTTGCGCGTCGAGAATGAGCAGCTGTTCATCGTTGATCGAAAAAAGGTATACTGATTTTTTTTTTTTTTAAAACAAAAAAAAAAGGGCGTTTGACTCCCGAGTCCCTGGCAGCCTGCCCTGCTAACCTGAGCGGAACAAGGAACTCATCAAGTACAACGGCCTGCAGGTCGCACCGGCTGAGCTCGAAGGCATCCTCGTTGCACATCCCGCCGTCGCGGATGCCGCCGTGGTGGGAATCCCCCGGGACCAGGACGGAAACGAGTTGCCGCGCGCATACGTCGTCTTGGCAGCTGGCGCAAAGGGAAGCATCACCGAGGAGCACCTCAGGGAGTACGTGAAAACAAGGGTCTCCGGCCACAAGCAGTTGAGAGGAGGGGTGGTTTTCGTCGCCGCCGTGCCGAGGAGTGCCTCGGGAAAGATTCTGAGGAGGCAGCTCCGGGAGGTGCAAGGCCAGGAACGGGGGACGTCCAAGTTGTGATGGGGATGGCAGATGGGTAGATGGGAAGATGGGGAGATGGGGAGATGGGGAGAAGGACCGGAGAGAATCAATCAACAGATCATTTCTAGTCACAAATCGTAGAAGCTGGTGTTTCGGCGACCCCCACCCCAAAGTGCTTAGCCTGTGTATATGGGAGGGAGTACATGGTACATTGGAAAAATGTGTGTGTGTGTGTGTGCAGCACTGTACACTGTACAGCAGCGTACCCCCACCAAGCCCAAGCTTCATTTGTCCTTTTTCCTTCCAACATCCAGACATCCAAGCATCCCCTCTTCATTCTTCGTGCCTCATCCTCGCGACGAATTGAAAAAGGAAAAAGAGAAATCAGAAAAAGCAAAGAATAGAAAACAAGAAAAGAAGAAGAAAAAACACGGGCTCACACAAACCCAATGACGCTCCAAAACGTCTGCCTCGTCGGCGCGAACGGCACCCTCGGCACCGCCATCACCAAGGCCCTCGTCTCCTCCTGCTCCTCCTCCTCTTCCTCCTCCACCTTCACCATCTCCATCCTCCGCCGCCAAACGTCCACCTCCCCCCCAGCCCCCCCAGGCGTCACCGAAATCCCCGTCTCCCCCTCCCTCACCCTGGCCGAACTCACCACCGCCCTCCAAGGCCAGCACGCCGTCATCGCTGCCTTTCCCCTCACCGACGTCACGCAGCACCTCCGCCTCGTGCAGGCCGCCCATGACGCCGGCGTGAGCCGCTACATCCCCGCCGACTATGGCTCCTGCGACGCCGCCTCCCCCCGGCCGCAGCAATACCTGCAATTGTATCGCGACAAGACGGCCGTGCGGGCCAGGTGCGAGGAGCTAGCGGCGGCCTCGCCCGGGGCCTGCTTCTCCTGGACGTCCATCATCTGCGGCCACTTCTTCGACCACGGCCTCGAGGACGGCCTCCTGCACTTTGACCTCGCCGAGCAGACGGCACTGATCCTCGACACGGGCCGCGTCCGCGCCTCGACGAGCACCCTCTCGCGCGTGGCCGACGCCGTCGTCCGCGTCTTGCAGCACCCAGACGAGGCCGCGACGCGCAACCGCGCCCTGTACATCCAGAGCTTCTGTCCCTCCCAGCTCGAGATTCTCGCCGCCCTCGAGCGCGCCACCGGCCGCACGTGGAAGACGCAGCACGTGGACTCGGCTGACTTTCTGGAAACAGCAAGCACGAGGCTCGCCGAGGGGAACAAGGCTGCCGTCGAGGATATTGTCTTTGTGCTCGGGACCGTGGATGCGGACTGGAGGGGGAGGGACGGTTTCGCCATGGAGCTATTGGGTCTGGAGGACGAGGATCTGGACGCCGTGGTTGCCAGAGTGGTGAGGGAGCATGAGGGGGGTAAGAAGAAGCAAGAAGCATGATTGATGGTATGTGTGTCCGTCTGTACGTATCGCGAACGGTATACATGGAGCTAGGGGAGCTTCGGTTCCTTTCGGCGGCTCTCAAGAGAGCAGGAAGAGCGGCGTAGCAGGTAGGTCGTACCTTGAAGTTTGAGGACGGGGGGGGGAAGCAGCGGGGTGGTCAATAACATATTTTTGACTCGGTAGCAGGTCAAAGAGGAAGAAGAAAAAACGCACGAAAAAAAAAAAAGACCAAGATGCGTATCCCACACATTCTCGAATTTTACCTCGACGAGTTGTCAAATAGCAAAAACCATCTGTAGCAATATTGACAATAAAACACAGGCTACATATCGTCTCATATCGCTCAATACACCTCAGACGTCCACGCTAGCTAAATGCCAAATATTCTCGCTCTACACAACCGTAAATGCCACCAAAATCGCCGTCTTCACCACTCCAAAGCCCTTGGGGCCAGGGTGCCCAGGGCCAGGGCTTCAAAAGTTCTTCTCCCACGCTCTCCACCATATACCCATGTTGGCTGCCACCACCAGATCAAGCATTTTCAGTCCCTCGTCGTACACAATCAATTTTCCCAGCTTTGCGTTTCTTCCGCGACTGCCGCCGCCGGCACGCTCCGCCCCGAGGTTGAGATTCAAGGGGAAACCTGCTCCGTCGCCACGTTCGTCGCCCTCTGGCTTGTAAAACTTGCCCAAATTCCCCTTCCACTGCTCCCCACGTTCTGCCAAGATCTCGGACATGGGAAGGTTAAACCGCAAATCGCTCACCATTCTGTCGCCACTTGCCGACTTTTTGGTGTCGTGATCGCCAACCAAGGGATTGTAGTTGGCGCCGAAATCTTGAGGCCTGTGTCGACAAACAAGGTTTCTTCCCGTCTGGCCGGTTTGGAAGTAGCACTTCCCGCCCCAGGGGCTGGAGAATGCGTATCCTCGAGGTTTGGTGCCAGGTGGAGGTGGTCCATCCGTTGCAATCTCGTCCGCATCGTCGCACATGTCGCTTCCGTTGGGTAGAGGGGACCCGACGCTATTGCTCCGATAGCGGCTCAGCTTGTTCAGGGTGGTCTGCTCGAGGCGCTGATAGGTCTTCTGCAACTTCCTGGTAAAACTTTGCGTGTACACCATGAGCAACTGTCGGGAAAGCATGACACGCTCGTCTCTCAAAGTCCTAAGATGATCGGCTTTCCGAGACTGAGCACGGAAAATGACGTAGCCAGAGTTCTCGATCTCTACATTGATAGAGGGATGGGGATGCGGCGATAAGGTCGTGGCTGAGCCCCAACCCAGTGCCGACGCGAGATCTTGTTCATCGTTACTCTCCATAGCTTCCAGTTGCCGTGAGGATACTCTGGCGACGTTCCGCTGGTGTCCCGAGCTCGGATTGCGGCGAATGATTTTCAAGGAAAACGGCGTGCCATTCGCATTCGCGGCGGATGTGATGCTGAGCTTCTGAGGTGACGGGGAACGACTTGTGGTGTGATCAGAAGCCCGGGACTGGCTCGAAGATGGCGGTCCGTGTGAGCTGCCGACACCTCTGCGTTGTGGGACGGGACCGCCCGGCGATAAAGCAGGCCGTTGTTGTCCGTTGACGAACTCGAGTGTGCCATTCGCATGATTGTCTCTTACAGCACGACCGCCCAGCGGCTGTGTCAAAATGTTGCTCGAACTTGTCGTGGGTGCCATCGTGGATCTGGTGTCCGTCGTATATGCAACTGACATTGGACGACGACGACCAACAGGCTTCCTTGCGGGTATCCTGGGGTTCAGTCCAGTGGCAGTTCGGTCTTGGGCTACTCCCGCACTGGAATTCGGAACCATAGCACGTTGATCTGGTGCTGATGGCGGTGTCACGTCGGGCTTGTCGTGTGTGGGCGAGGGACCCCGACAACTGCCATTACGAGAATCTTTTGACTCGATGGTCGTGGATTTTGGATCCGCGGAAACAAACAGATGCGGCGGCGGCGGCGACTGAGTGCGGGACTGGTTCGGGAGTGGTTTTCGAGGAATCGTCAATGGTCGGGGCCCGTTGCTTACGTCGCAGATGATCGACTCCTCATGTGATGTATCACGAGTCGGCGATTCCAAATGAATGTAATAGAGAGAGTTGGTGACATCCTCGCCCGTGACGTTGCGCTCCTGAGGCTTCATCGTTGACAGAATAACATCTAGAACAGCAGGGTTAGAGCAACATGATGAATGTGTTGGTGACGCATGACGAAAACCTGCCTCTTTTGCCCGGCACTCGTGAGATGTAGAGAACAAGACTTTCTTGTATCTTGGAAGCGGGTGACTCGGGATATTGCGGGGGATGATCGGCAAGCTCAAAGATGGCACTCAAAGATTTGGCCTCCATGACGGCTGAAACCTTTTTTCGAAAATTGCCGATCGCGAAGGAGAGGGGGGAGGGAGAAATGAATGAATTCAGAGGGCCCAATATCGAAGTTCAGTGATATGGAATCGATATTCGGCGCCGGCGCAGATGGCAGCCGCTTCCAAGGAGCGGGAGCGGGAGCGGGAGCGAAAGTGGGATGAAGCGATTTGAAGCGACAGGCAGGAACATGAAGGACAGGCCGGCAGTGAATCAGAGAGAAGATGGCGAGCCGGGAGTGAAATAGGCTATCCAGATTCCAGCCCTACTGTTCGCGGATCGGCCGGTCGAGCGATGAGCGACGCAGAGACCAGGCAGCTTGTTGCTTGTTGTATGGATGTGGATGTTGTTTTGTGATGCGAGGGGCCAGAGCGCTAGAGCGCTTGACGGCAGCTCCAAGACCAAGCCACGATGCACGATGCATGGGCTCTGCGTTGCGGTGAATGGTTCTCGACTTGTCGTCTTGAGTCTCGTCTGGTCTTTTGCTTTTTGCCGGCTGGAGGTGGGAGATGGCGGCGGTTGATGCGGACTGGATTTCTTTACCAGACCAGGGTCCATCACGACTTACGTCACCGCCACGGCATCCAGGCACACGCGAAGCGCCACCTGGCATTGTTCACACTCGCAGCTCCTGCTGCCTTTTGTGCTGCCTTTTGTGCCGCCTTTTGTGCCGCCTTTGTGCTGCCAGCCGCTGCCAGTCGCTGCCAGTCGCTGCCAGTCGCTGCCAGTCGCTGCCAGTCGCTGCCAGTCGTGGCGGCGGCTGTCGGGAGAATTCAATGTTCTGCGGAAACAACGGGTTCAGTCAACGTCAGCAAGCGTGGCTGTGCCATCCTGCCTGGTGGAGCGCAATTCCATCCACATGCAACATGTGGTCTTGTGTCGGTTAACAAGGCCCGATCATTTCAATGTTTTCTTCCTAACCGAACAAGAAATGCGTGCCAAAGATAACATGCGTGTATTGTGGCCTGTATTGATGCTTCAAGTCCGCCAGTTCCTACTCTGGCTTCTCGGCATCCAAAGCTTTTTTATTGTGTGCCGTCGGGACTCTGCTTCGGAACGATGTCCTGATCATGCGATACATACAGTACATACAGACGAAATGGAAAGTAAACAGACAAGCTCCCACAACTTGGGACTTTCTAAATCAAGTAGGCAAAGCAGGGTGGCTCAGCGTATTTGCCATCACCGTCCTCATTCCTTTCTGGTGGCGGCATTGGAATTTTTCCTTACCAAAAGCAGCCATGGGCGCCATTATCCAAATACACCCTCATCCTTCGTAATGCAGCAAATTCTCCAGTTAATGCATGACGCCTCGCGGTCCAACGTCGCGCCCACATTATTTAGCTGCACCACCAGCCGGGACAAAAAGTCTGCGTAAAATACCTGCAAAGGGCTGTATCTTGAGGCTCTCTAATCCATGCCAAGCATTTCTGTGAATACTTTATCTTGACCGCTTGGCGCTGGCGCCACCCAATGGCAATGATTTTCTGTGTGAACCAGACGCGAAAGCGTGTGCGACCGCTTCGCAAGTTGTTTATCTTGTCCTGGCATCGTTTTGCTGACTGGCGTGATCAGAAAACAACCCCAGGTGGCACGAGTGATGAGTACCGTCGCCGTTCAAGAGAAACTGCAGTTCGACGTTTGCGGACCGGTTAAAAAAGTTGAAAGACTCCATTGTCCACCCAGCGTCAAATCCAAGCTCCAAGTGGACAGGATTGTCTTGTTTGAGCTCAACAATCTACACTGGGGCAGTTGTTTTGGGCACAATGGAAATGTCAAAGACGGTGTTTTGACAACGTCGAGAAATCATGCTCCCGTCAGCACCGATACGTGCGGCTCTTCTCTTTGTGTCCCGCTTCATATGACAAGCGATTCACAAATTCTATCGTCCTGCTGACATGCTCTGTCTTCTTTGTACGAACAGTGCCTCTATACGTTGAACAAAGGAACATGCACAATAGACGTGTCATGGCCTCATTGAACAGGGCTAGCAAGGGCAATATGGACAGCCACTAATTCCCTTTGCGACGGCTCTGCAGAATCGTCATGAAATAAAGCTGTCAAAGATGTCTTTCCCTACCTTTCCGCCTTTGTCTTGTGTTTCGTCTCACGATCGAGAAGAATCTTGTGCAGCGTCCGAAATAGTTTTGCCTCTTCTTTTGATATAGGGTGGTAGTCGTTGGTGAAGCTAATATTCTCGCCCATGTCACAAAGCCGGGTCGTCAGAGTGGGTTGGCACCATGTGCTGCGTCACGTGTGGGACGTTTCACCAATCAGATCCCGATCAATGTAATCCCGCAGTGATTGGCCACTCTGAGGAGGCAAAGATATCCAGTACGTCAAACTGTCGTTGGCAGGGCTCAATTGCTGCCGCCTCTTCTCGCCCTCTTCAAAGCCCAAAGCCGCGTGCTGGCCGAGCGTCTTGTCGTCAACTAGCATTTTTTCACACAACAATATCGACCTAAACCATGCCGCTGGCTCCGCAGGCATCCGCCATCATGCTCGCGCGACGACAGCTCGCCGCAGCCCCGAGCAGCACGAGCTCGCTCGTCTTGGCGGCTAACCGACTACTGGCTGCGCAGAAGTACCAGAAGAGAGGATACGCGACTCCTATGGGACCGCCACCCAAGGGTTTTCGAACGAGCAGACAAGTTGAATGGCCGGGGGACAAGGACAGCACTTTGGACCGGTTGGGAAAGTACTTCCTCTTGACTGAGATGGCAAGAGGAATGTACGTCTTGATGGAACAGTTCTTTCGACCTCCGTACGTGGATGCTCTATGATCTTGATCCAGGATAGGACTTTTGTTGGCCTGCGTGTAGAAAGGCGCGGTGTAAACTAATCATTAATTCGCAGGTACACCATCTATTATCCTTTCGAAAAGGTGAGAACTCTTGTGATGCGCATGACCCTTTACGAACTTGATCCACAAAGATTGGATTCCGAGAGTTGACGATGACGTTAGGGTCCCATTTCTCCCCGGTTCCGTGGCGAACATGCCCTTCGACGATACCCCTCCGGCGAAGAACGATGTATCGCCTGCAAGCTCTGCGAGGCCGTATGTTGCCGCAGCCATCGAAAACTATGCATTTTCCTGGAACATGAACTGATTCTATGTATAGATCTGCCCCGCTCAGGCCATCACCATTGAAGCTGAAGAGCGTGCCGATGGCTCCCGCCGAACCACCCGCTACGATATCGACATGACCAAATGTATCTACTGCGGCTTCTGCCAAGAGTCCTGCCCCGTTGACGCCATTGTTGAGAGTCCAAATGCCGAGTACGCAACCGAGACGAGAGAAGAGCTGCTGTACAACAAAGGTTCGTGGATTCTAGGCCTCTCCTCGTGTCATGAGCCCCATTTCAACGCTTCTTGTGAATCTAACATTGCGTTAAGAAAAACTCTTGTCCAACGGAGACAAGTGGGAGCCAGAATTGGCTGCAGCAATTCGCGCCGATGCTCCATACCGATGAATGAAAAAAAAAAAAAACAAGCCCGTCCAATGCCATCGCCATACATAACATCTATCGCTGTTTCCCTTTGTAAGAGGCTGGTGGGAGAAAATTGTGGTTATACAATGAGAAAGCTATGCAGTTCCTGAGTCGAGCAATGTATATAGAATTCGGCCCAGAGAGCTTGTACCGCTTTGCGCTTCCCCATTCCCTTGTGCTACGATGTGATAATACTTTACCGTCGAGTGTCGTTTCGTGTCAAGGTTGCAGCACCAGTGCAAGTTTACCTCGGACGACTCATCGCAAGATTGGACTATGACCGCAAAACTCACCAAAAAAAAACAAAAACCATCAACCTACAACAAATGCAGTAAGGGTCTGATTTTAAAGTGTCAACGTTTGTTCGTTCCCGTGCCGCCGTCGGGGAAGAGCTGCAGTCTTGAACAACACCCCTACCAGTCAGATAGATCCAATCAGGATTTGCTCAGTCACATTCGACCCCCACCAAACCTGGTCTTGTCCATCCATTCCGTATCACGTGATGTCACTTCCCAAAAGCAGTTCCGCCGACCTCTGTGCCAAACTGCTCAACACCCGCCAACGAGAAATTTACTATTGACTCACATCCTCGCGTCCTCCGATAAGGCAATCAACCGCGGCACCGCCAAATTGCCAATCCCTTCACGCCCGTCAAGCCTCAGTCAAACTCGTCTCGACGACCGTGCCTGTCCAAGCAAACTTTCATCATGTTCCGCACCGCCCTCCTCCGCTCAGCAGCCCGCGCTTCCTCCCGCCCAGCGGTCCGAAGCTTCGTTGCTCCCCGTCATGCTGCCCCCGTACTGCCCAAGCTGCCCAAGCTGTTGGGCATCCGAATGTACAGTGCCGCCGGCGGTCTGAAGAAGGAGGAGGTAGAGGGCCGAATCATGAGCCTGCTGCAGGGTTTCGACAAGGTACATCCTGAAACGCACTCAGTCTATCGCAACAGATGAGAAAAGGGCAAGAAATCCGTGTACTAACCAACTTTTTGCAGGTCAATGACGTCGCCAACGTATGCCTTCACATCCCTCACAATTCCAGAAAATAGTGAACCTTTTCTCAGGAAACCATAAAGTAACCAAAACAACCGTATAGATCAAGCCCACCGCCCATTTCGCCAACGACCTCGGCCTCGACTCCCTCGACACCGTTGAAGTCGTCATGGCCATTGAAGAGGAATTCAGCATTGAGATTCCCGACAAGGACGCCGATTCTATCCACTCTGGTGCGTTAGGCCTTTCGATTATCTTGTCTTGTGTGAAGAAAAGAAGGCAAAAACAAAGACAAAGACAAAGGAGACAAAAAAAACATTTTGAACTGCTGAGACTATACACCACTCGACATCCTTATGCTAATGCCCTTCGCAGTTGAAAAAGCAGTCGAGTACATCCTCTCCCAACCCGACGCGCACTAAATCCACCTGAACATCTCCCACTGCAAGGATGGAAAACAAGAAAAAAAATTGGCAAATGAAAATAAAGGAGAAATAAATGGTGTTGATGGACGAAAAGGGCGGTCGTATACCCTCAGGGGGACATATATTATACGTGTACTATTAATCTTGCTCTTACTCCCTGGCCGTGGGGAGGGAAGAGGGGGATAATCACCAATTTATCGCATGGGGTGTATATTTTTATTTTCTCCTGTTCTTGGCTCATAGAGGCAATGGAAATGTAAGGAACGAGGTCAAGCACTAGTCGCAGTACCGACCGCGGTGTTAATCGTCTAAAATTGTGTTTCATCTGCGACACATGTTCCAAATGGGACAACATGACTATGCTTGACAGTGAGCATTGGGAAGCGAGGTCCGCTACTTCGCGCAGCATTATCGGTGGGCATGACGGAACATGAAACACTTTGGACACGTCCTTGCCGCTGTTGATCACTGAACAGGCCGGCATGCCAATGTTGTCCATGACGAATAACGGGAGGCACTTGTCGAGGAAATGTCACGGGCATCCACAGCATTAGGTGACGGTATTTCGCTTTTTCCATGGACAGTGCACGGATATGGTGCATGTACTTCTGTATAGTCTCCGAGTGAAAATATAAGATGTACAAGATTTATACATATTGAGATGTATATCCAAGAATTCAACAAGCACATATACAAACATAAGACACATCACACGATAACACGTAAATACAAGAATACAAGGTCCTGTTTGGCTGCCCTAATTGATCGGCATGATGGAAACGCAAAGTGTTAGACTCCTGTAGGCAAAATACACTTTTTTTTTTTCTTTTTTCTTCTTTTTTCTTTTTTTTTTTTCCTTTCTTCTTTTTTCCTTTCTTTCTTTCTTTCTTTCTTTCTCTTTCTTTTTCTCTTTCTTTCTTTCTTTCTTTCTTTCTTTCCTTCTCTCTCATTCATAACCTGTTTTGTTCCCCCCTCTTTCCATCAGCTTCTTCTCCGGCTGCCAATCCTTTTAGGCACCCCCTTTGTAAATGCAAAGTCTTTCTGCACTACAATGCTCCGACAGCAGTATGTCCTGGCGCATTAGATTCTCCACCCGGCTCGACAAGATATATGCATACACAAAGACTCACCGGCCATCGGCCATCACACCAACAACCCCTCCCACCCGCTCCGAACCATCAAAAGGACCCGTTCCGCCAAGACAACCCTACCCATCGTCTCTACCAGAAAACAACCCCTGCGGCCCGTCCAGATCCTATCGAAATGGTGAGTCTGGATCCATGTGGCGGGCTCGTGAACAACCAGCAAGCGGAGGAGAGGAGATGCTCACGAATCGCCTCATGCAGCAGGTGTTCCAATCTGGTGGGTGAATGGCTCAACTAGCCGCTGCTGTGCTCTGCGGCTAGTGCAACATGTTTCTGATCATGACGATGGGCGCAGCACAGCAGATGAAGCAAGCATGCAAGTATGCAAGCATAGGCACCAAACGTCGTGTCTACAGGACCTCTAAAGACATGCCGGGAGCATCGAAATGAAAAAAAAAAAAAAACCCCTCTTATGTGGACAAGACACAGATGAATGCGCGTACCGTCCATGAAACACAATAGACTGGACCGTCGTGAACTTCGTGACCCCCGTGCTGTCCCTCGGGACTAGAAAGAAATGAGATGGATTGCAGAACATGAGCATAGCATACACGGCCAAAAGGGTGGATGGGCGAAAAGAAAAAGGAAGAAGAGAAGAAAACCAAATCCCACAAGGACAGGAGACATGAGACGCAGCAATATGGACGATACGCAAGAACGAACCAGAACCAGAACCAGAACCATGAACAAAAAATAAACACAAAAAAAATACAAAAAATACAAAAAATGCACCAATAAAACAGCAACACTCCACGCCAGTAGAGCCCTACAAAGCATATTTTATGCACCGTCGTCTCCGAGACTCCCAAACGCTTTTGCCATAATTCCTTTTTGATGGACCTATCCATTCCCTCCTCTACTCTCCATCATGCTCTCGATGAAATGGGCGAGGCACTGCGCAGCCAAATCTTGAAAATTGAATCGCTCGGTGTTGTGCGTATGTGAAAAGATCAAGAATAAAAAAAAAAAAGCTTCAATGTTTCTATGCCGCGATATGCAGGATAAACTTCAGGAGCTCTGCTTGTTACTCGTCTAGCCACTCCATAGCGGGGTAAAGGGAGAGCTGCGTGTGTAGCAACGATGAAATAATGAGTTTTCCTTCCTTCCTTTTTTTTTCTTCTTCTTCTTCTTTTTTTTTGTAAACTGGTTTTTTTTGTTTTATTCTTTACTTGCTCTTTTATTTTGCATCCTGTTATATGCAAGATCGTAGGGGCAGTCATCGTCCATGCACCGGTATCGAGTCTCTGTTTTCTTGAGACGTAGCACCAGACGCGCTTTTGCCCCCCCCGGGAGTGGCGTAGCTGCCCAAGGCTCCCATGCTCAGTCCGGCCGACATCCTCTTGCGCATTCTGGCGCTGGGAGCGTCGTCTTCGTCCTCCATGGCAAAGACAAAAGCCGGGTCTTCTTCGTCTATGGGCGTGGTAAATCGACCAGTCAAGGATGAGCTGATGCTTCCACTGGACACATGGAGCTCCATGCTGCGGTCTTTTCCGATGGCAGCGGGTGCGTGAACGCCAGGGCCCAACCTTGCGCTCGCGGGATGGAGGAGCGGGCTGGAGCCTAGACCCGAGGCCGGGCCACCAGCTCCGTCGTCGAGCCTGCTGCGCTGCAGTTGCATCGACAAAGCGGACATGGACTCGCTTGTGGATTGGGAGCCCGAGGGGCGGCTGCTGCTGCCGCTGCCGGATGCCGCCGGGGTCTTGAAGTCGCCGCCCATTTCCTGGGCCAGAGTCGATCTCCGAAGCGGGCTTCCTACGTGACCAAAGGCCGAGCCTACACTGCGGGCGGCCGCCCTGGCAGCCTCCTCCTCCTCCTTTTGGCGTTGAAACAGGGGTCCCCAGCGGCTCGGACTGGTACCTATGGGGCTGCCGTACTTGGTGAGGCCCTCAATGACGACGTCGTCGGCCCGCATGGATCCGCGTCTTGCCTTCTCGGCGGGCGTCAGAAGCTCCTGTAGGTTTTCGGGGACGTAGTTCTCGGGTAGATTGTCGTCGTCGAAAGCAAACTCGGCCTCCCAGTCCCGATCGACCGACGATGTCTTTGGCATGCTCGAGCTCAACATGCGCGGTTTTGCGTAGCGGGAGGAGTGCATGGCCCGCTTGCGGAAATACTCATCGCCAATCGCAGACTGCAAGTTGCTGGGAGGGCTGCCGGCCCCGACGGGCGGCACGAGATGTTCTGATGACCCAAAGGCGGAATTGTGCAGCAGCTTCAGCGCCTCGGACGTGCGGGAGTCCTTGGCATTACTGAGCGAGGGCGTCGGCGATTCGAGACCAAACTTGGATGGTACCGAGGATGGCCATGGGGCTGCGGGAAACCGAGCAGCATTGGAGATGCCGTTTGGGTCGAAGGAGGCGGGGAGAGGGGCATCGAGTATGGAGATTGCCTTGCCGTTGGCTGGCGAGAGGCCGAAGCCCAGGCGAGCTGCGTCGTCGTCTCGGGGAGAGCCGTAATTGGAATGAGAGTATGGTGAATCGAACGACGGAATGGCGTTTTCGACGTTGGAGTGACGACTGAGAGTATGGGACAATTGGCGGTCGTCGCCGCCGCCGAATGCGCTCGCGTAGGCGGGTTGGTCGGCGCCGTAGAGAGAAGAAGTAAGAGCGCTGGCGGACTGCTGTTGATATATGGTGGAGGATGCCGATGTCGGAGACGCAGGATTCGGCGAGGGTCGGCCGGCAAGATTGAGGGCAGTAGCACCGATGGTGACACCATTCTTTCCGTAATTGATGCGTCGACCGTCGGGCAGGATGTGGATGTTGGCGCATTTGGGCCCGAATTTGCAGTTTCCCTAGAATGAGCAGACTGTGTTAGCCCTTTAGCCCCGCCAAGGAATGTTGTATTGCAATTTTTTTTTACTTCTTTTCATTTCCCCCCCTCGTTCTTTCCCTTCTCCTGAACCAAAACACGCGAGGAGAATCGGCCTGCGCGACAAACCTTTGCAAAATACTTGCAGACTGTCTCGGATGCTGCACCGAGATCATGGCTAAAGGGACAGGCATTGCCTGCCTGGCAAGCGCCTTGACGGAAGAACTTGCACGGAACATGTGATGTGTCTGTGTCGGCGGAGGGGATTGAACCTGGTCAGCGAATTACTGATGCTGGACATGTTGTTTTGGCGACGAATAGAGGCCTTCACGTCCATGTTGAGGAAGGATTTCGAATGGACAAGAGAAGGGGACGAAGAGGGGCGACGGGCAAAGGGTAGATGGATAGACGGATGGATAGAGATGGTGGTCACTGAGACGACGGGTGGGGGGCGGGGATTTCGAGACCGGAGAGAGTGACGGCACGTCAAGCAGCGCAAAGCAACGCAGGCAGCAGCAGGTGGAGGAGGGGGAGGGAGGAAAAAAAAAGGAAAAAAGAAAAAAAGAAAAAGGAAGAAAAAGAAGAACCAAAAAACAAGAACCAAAAAACAAGAACCAAAAAACAAGAACCAAAAAAACAATGCCGGCTCAATCAACGTACTGGGAGGACTCCGCGGCATCATGGCGGAGGAGGGGCTGGCGGCGGCGGCGGCGGCGGCGCTGCTGGGGATATTGAGGCTGCCGCTCCGGACATGACGATACTCAGGCATGGCGATGGCGGCGGAGGGAATTGAGTGCCGCGTTCGAGGCAGGACGCCGGATTCCTGCAGAGGGGAGAGGAGGCGATGGAGGAGAGGCGAAGCCGGACGAGGACGAGATGGGGGACGCAACGGTGGAGAGAGGGGATATGACCAAGAGACGATGCATGCTGTGGTTTGCTGGTGCTGCAAAGAGGTAGCCCAGCTTGGTGCCGAGGCGGCTGGGGAGGGAGAAGTGCCCTGAGTGGCACGCGGCAATGCGCGAAGTGGGTCCTTTTCGAGCACATGCAGCCTGGTCAGCTCTGCCAAGTTCAACCACACACACCACAACACACGCAACTACAATCCTCGAAAATCAGCCGTCAAGACGAGACGCCATGTGTCCATTCCTGGGCTGGCCCAATTCTCGAAGCCTGTGTGCTGTTTCGACATTCGCAGATAGCCTCCCGCCTGCCTGCGCCGTGTGATGATGCCAGGGCCCAGCACACTCTGTGGAGATTCGACGTACCGACGCGGACCGTGGAACTGGACGACTACCTACTAGGTACATACTAGGTACTTACTTGGGTAGGTACTTTACACAAGGGGTCGGCGATTTTGGATTTTAATCTGGTCCTTCTTCTGCCTCTTTCCCTTTTCTCAAACGTCCAGATCCAGCAGGGATATGCACATGCAGGTCCGGAAGTCGTGCAGCGCACCAGGACAGCAGGGAGAGTGGACCAGTCTCCAGGCAATTAGAAAAAGGGAGCTATTATCCGGCACCCGTACTGTCTGGTCGAATGGAGAAGAATGTCCAATGTCGAACGTCGCCCGCTCGGCGGGTTTTATCGGCCAAAATCGTTTCTGGGAGTGCTTCGTGCGAATCGGTGCCGGTACCAGACACAATAGGAAGATGATGGTGCGATGACGTCGTGGCTCCAGAGAATCCAACAACGCTCCCGCCGCCTTTTACAATAAAAGGTGCCTTGTAGCCGCCCTGCCGAGCACAATCCTGGAAAACAACGTCTGCCGAATAAATGGTGTAGCACCAGTCCAGGCCGCGTCTGCGGATGAAAATGGGGAACGCGAGAGACGCCTGGCACTCACGTTTTGGATACTCGTAGCGGTCTAAGCAGAGCAGAGCAGGGTATAGCACTCGTGACTGGAGCGACTGATGAATGCTCATTCATACAAGCATGTTCAGAGATGATGTCGGAGGTCAGAGCTTCCTGCCCGTGACGGCGATGCCATTATATCACGACGGGGTGAGTCGCCTTCTTATGCACCGCCGGAATTGGGTGCATACTTGCCTGTGTATTCGAGGTACCTAGATACTAAGTACTTACCTTAAGTACCTACCTACTAGGTACTTCAGCAAGCTGCTTTAGGTAATTCTACCAAGTCCTTACCGACTCCTTGCTTCGTTGCACATCACAAGACGAGCAAGGCATATCAGATCATCAGATTCCCACTTCCTCACCTACCACTCACCACTTCACCGCTGAAACAAGGCGTCGACAAGATGGCGGGCATGTTGGTTGACAACTTGATACGTCTTTCTGAAGTTGACTTGCCGGTGTGCCGCAAACAAGGTCCACTGCCGCACACCAGTGACCCTTGCACCTTGATCATTGTCCGCTGGCAGCTGCCTGCATGTTGCGGCCGTCATCAACTGGTGCGTGATAAAGTCGGTTGCCGATGCTGGAAAGCAAGAGTGTTGCCACATCTGGTTCCCTGGACTCGTGATCAGGCTCGCCAACTTTCAAGGTCGACGGGGGCTGATCAGGCTGTTGATGGATTGAGTGCCAAAGGAAAGAAGGGAAAAAAAAAAAATAGAAATAAAATAGAATAAAAATAATAAAATAAAATAAAAATAAAAAATAAAGCCATGCACATGGTGTGCGACTCACCTCAGCTCTCCCAGTCACAACACGCGACGCCTCCTTCCCGAATCCTTCCCATCTGGGCTGCATCATCGTGTCTACAGCCAGCCTTGCTCCCCGGGAGTCGAGAAGTCAACTGTGAACTGTGATCAGACTCTCCGGTCACGGGCCAAAGAGGGAAAACACGAATGTCTTGCCCATGTGTCCGTCTGCTCCCCGCAACAGACCACTCTGCCACGACAATCGATGGCGAAACGAGAACCGCAGAGCTTGCCCGCTTCGTCTAATCCTCCATGACTCCCCCTCGTCATTTCATCACGTCCACCACGCAGTCGAGATGAAAACGCTTCCCCCTTTGAAAGCCAGAAACTCACATTCCATGCCGTATCGGACGATCCATGCCCCAGCTTGGCGACTCTCCGTAGCATGCGGTCTCAGATGACCCAGCCTGAATTGATTGACCCCCTTGACTTTTGTCCCCTGTATGCGCCGCCGCCCTGTCCTCCCTCCGCGACATCCATCCATCCATCCATCCATCCATCCAGACTGTAGACATCCAGATATCGACATAAAGACCCCCGTCATTTCCTGCAGTCAGTCAGTTGCTGCACCCCGCGTGCGGCTTCTCGCATCTGAGCACAGCAGTGAGCACCGAGATCTCCGTCATTTGTGATATCGACCGTCAGAAACGGTCATTGCGTTACAATACACATCAGCTGGTCGGAACAAAAAAAAGTAATAAAACTGTAAGCTATGAAACTATGAAACTATAAAACAAAAGAAAGGGAAAAGAAAAAGACAAAGAAAAGAAGTAAAAATAAATAAATAAATAAATAAATAAATAAATAAATAAATAAATAAATAAATAAATAAATAAATAAATAAATAAATAAATAAATAAATAAATAAATAAATACAAGAAAACTAAAAGAAATAAATGGGAAAACTCGCCGTCTCACAACTTGCCTCGCTCTCGTCCATACCGGGCAATGTATCTGCACCCTTCCCATATTGACAAAGGAGTCAAACTAGGTGTAAACTTTGCACCTATACTTACGTGCAAAGATCATCGCTGACAGCCCTCCCCCCCCCCCCTCTAACCACCCTGGACGGTACAAAGTCAAAGACCCATAGCAATCCACATACAACTTGTACCTGACTTTGTCAAGCACAAAGTTTGTCTCGTTTCGTGGATCACGCCCTCAATGTATTCTTGGATAAATGATGCATACAAATTAGCTGGTTCGACCCACTCCCGACCACCGAGGTTAATCCGAGCACCAACAGACCACTTCGGCCATTGTCATGGTCTGCCTGCCTCATCGGCCTGATTCATCATGCATCCTGCAGTGTGGCCGGAATGTCACTTTACAACCCTTTGACCATCCATCATGCATACTTGCTACTTACACGCAACCAGGCCGCCACTGAGCACCAACCTTGAGGCTGAGACGCAGGCCTCTCTGCCGCACATGTATTCGTGTCGAAACAGAAACAGCCTTGATTTCTGCAATGTCCCTTGTTCCAAAGATTGGTCATGTAATACATGCTCTTCAATCATCAATCATGTCGCTGACGAGAGAGAAGCCCTGCCAACCAACATGACTCGACTGCGGACCGCGCAATCCACACCGCTCATGGTGCTCTGGACACACCGGACCTCTTGGTTGTTCATTCGCTCGCTCTGCAGTTGGGCTCTTCAAAGTGTTTTTGCCGTCCGTCAGTTGCTTCACAAGACGCCAGAACCGCCCAAGGCAACCAACCGGTTACAACATCTGCTTTCAGCCTCTGTACAACAAGGCCCTATGAACAATCGTGGAGGTCGTTGTAACATATCTGCACGACTGGGTCGTCTTCAATCTTGTACTCGACTGGCTTACTGAACCAGCGGCCGATCGTCTGGTCACAGGGAAGCCCCCACCCCGTGGCTGTGCCGCCCATCTCGCAGCTCCCAGAAGAATCCAAAGAGGGCGTCCCCAAACGGAGTTGGGCTGGCCTTAGCCTTATCGCCAGACTGGTAGCCCTCCCAGCCCTCCCAGATTTCAAAGGGGGTCCTCGCCAAAGCCTACCTCGCCATTGCGATGCTCAAAACTCCATTTCTCTGTTGGGTAGCCCGAAGATTTCAGGTCGTAAACCTGCCAGTACCATATCGTATTGTCGTCGTCGCTGCCAAATCTCCACTGTGCTCCGTGCTCGCGACGCACGATTTGCTCCAAATCCTCCTCCACGTAGCAGAAATTCCGAGGACATGCCGGCAGTTCGCATAAGCTGTTGGCCGCCGCGGCGACGTCTTCATCATGCCTGTCGTGAATATTTTCACAGTATGCCCGATTTCCGCCGTTCTTGCAGTGTCTATGTAGACGCCAAGATTCGGACCTCTCAACCTCTACCCACAGACCCAGATCAACCACCCATCTCCTGCCGTTTTGTGTTTTCCAGTCGCTGGGTACTAAAGAACATTGCCAGGGGGTTGGCATTTCATCTGGCGACTTGAAGTGGTAATTGTCTGTTCTAGGATCGTAGAGCACGCCATTCTTGTTTTTCCAGTGACCACATGTGGGCTCCAAGACTCGGTAGTGCTCATGTAGCTCGCTCTGTTCTAGACCAGCCATGTCTATAAGGTCATACACCTTCTTCACGTCCGTCAAGAATTTCTCGTCCTTAAGAATGCCTTGCCTCAATGACCAGTTCGAAGCACTCAGTTCGGTGATCTGCGTGCAGCGTGAGTAATGGGTGCAGGGCTGAGGCATCATGTCCAGTCTGTCAAGTACCTCCGTTCCAGGCATGCTAGGTTGTGACGTTGATTCCATCATTTAGGCCACAGTTCCGGTTGATCCATTCCAACAACCGCTGCTCACTCAGACGGGGCCCATATATGTCCTCCTCAGAAGATGAGATGACAAAGCGATCCAGTCTGAGACGCGGATCTGCAGCTAGCTGACCAATAGTCCCCTTGGTCAAAACAGAGCCATGTATTTGCAGATCACGTAGGGTTGAAGCATGCCGTTTGATAAAATCGACCAGACCTGCCGGTGAACCGACGGGGAACTCGTCGCGCTTCTCAGTACGGACGACGCTTGCATGGAAATTCACGTCTTCGAAACTGACGGACTGGAGAGCCGGCAATGTAGGATTTGCCGGCAAGAGCAAAGATGTCCCAGTACTTGCTGTATCAGGCATTTCGTAATCGCTCGCAGTCCGAGTTCCAGCCCATATAGACAGTCGCGCTACTTCAACGCATGATATATGAATACTCGTCAACTTGTCTGCCTTCCCAAGAAAAGCCGCCGGTCCCGCCTCACTGAGGTCCGAATCACCCAGACTTAAGTCAACAGTCGGACGGTCCGTGACACGCGGTTCAAGATGAGAAACATTGCTAAAAGCATTAGCATCTTGATAGTTGAGACATGTCAATGCGGTTGATTTGATGACGGCCTCGTCCGCAAAACTCAACTTCCTTATGCGAACATGGCCTTCTTCACAGTGCAAGCTTAGTAACGGGATCAGATAGAATATGAAGCCAATTTTGAAAATTGTTTCGGCTTTCCGCCACGTTGCGAAATGCAAGTACTGGAACAAAACTTTGCGGTCAAGGGATAGCGCTTCCTACCAGCACGCTGTACATCGCGGTCGGGGTGCATGGGCCGAGATACCAATGTGAGGAGGTTGGGAAATGCTCTTGTTGCTTGCACGAAGCCGTTCCAGAAAGGCAAATGGGACTCATCCGCAGTGTTGCTGCTGCGGCCGGGCGAGTTCCTCCTGCGCATCTCGGCCTGGGCATGTCGCTGTTTTAGCCAGAACAAAGCCAGGCTCTGCGCGGGCCAGGTCTCCCAGAAGGCCTCGCTCTTCATCCCAGCCCGTCGAGGCAGATACTTCATTACTTATACAGAAGACTGTGCGCAGGGCTGCAGGCTTGAAGTTTCTGAAATCGCCAGTGATTTCTTCCCACACGAGCGTCTTGACATGACAAGTGAGGGGACGCCGCAACTTTCAGGATTCTTGTACGATATTGCTTCAAGGCCGATATATAAACGCTGGAGAAAAGATGTGATGCACAAGTGCCTGCAAAGCGTCGGCTCGTTTGTCGCAGAGCCTTTATGTCGTCCCTGCATGATGACAGCTGCCAAATGATGACATGATGAATTTCTGTAAGCATGCAATCCAACGTAATGGATGATGACATTTTCGGTTCGGTGGACCCTTGACTCCTTTTCCACGTGTCTTTGTTTCGCTCGTAACGGCCGTCTTTTTCGCGTCTCGTGCCTTTATATCATCTCATCGTGGTGAAGGGAAGTGACCCCGGAGCCTGAAAAAAGATGTGATGGACCGTGAAAACAATGTGAGGGGATACAACACGTCGAGGCAAGTATGCTTAGTGGAGATGTGAGACGCGGAGGTTTGTCTCGAATACATCAAAGGCAACCAGACAACATTGTTGTACCTAATAAGTCACCGGCGACCAACCAACCAGCACATGAATGCATTTGGTGACCGAACAAGCGGCCAGCCGACCTGCACCTGCTGCCGGCTGCCGGCTGCCAGCTGCCAGCTGCAAACATTGAACGCGCCCGTGGGCATCATCGCGTCACCCCATCTCACCCTCGCATCCTTTGCTCCCTCACCCTCGCACCTGCTTTGGCCTTGAAGTCAATAATCATGTCGGAGAAAGGAAAGAATAAGAGTCGTCACTCGTCACTGGTCAGTAGTTTCAATTTTACGTTGATAATGCCGTGGTACATCCAGGATCAATCGTGGCAGGACCGGGCTGGAACCCCATAGACTCTCCATCCATGTCCGGCCCGTGGCCCGTCGGTGGAGAAGAAAGAAATCTTGATTAATGCCTCTGCTCAATGCTGACCAGATCAGACCAGATCCTTTGTTTCCTTTCTGCTTTGCCAAGAGGCAAGATGACGGGCTCACCAATGAACTTGCCGACTCGACCATGGTGCAAGAGCAGCTATTAGATGTCCACGACAACTCTTTGACAAAGAGAGTGACTGACAGCCAAGCCGTCGAGCCGCCACCATCGCATTTTCCCACATGGAGCCCTACAGGTGCCAGCGGCAAAGATCAATGCCGAGCCGGCGGTCCATCTGCTTGCCGCTCTGACAATGGCCGCAGTTCTCGCAAATTCAGCAGATTCTCATATCGCTTCCCTCCATTTCTTCTAAAGCTTCTTCGGGGAGGCAAAATCGAGGAAAATGGCATTCGCCCATTGCCCCTCGAGGAGCGGAAAGAGCAGGGATTTTTCAGCATTTTTACCATTTGGTTCTCTATCAATTCCAATATTTTAGCGTATGTCCCGACTCACCAGCTGCTCCCATCAAACACAGTGTTGACAGGCCTGCGCATGCTGATTGTCACACCAACATCTTCCCTTTATAGTATTACATTTGGCATGCTCGGTCCTCTAGCATATAACCTCAGCTTGCGCGACTCAGCGCTAGTCATCCTTTTCTTTAATCTCCTCGCCAGCGTTGCGCCTGCATTCCTGGCCACATTTGGCCCAAACACGGGCATGAGACAGATGATTCACGCTCGATACAGTTTTGGGTATGTATTGGTAGTTTGTTGCTTGTCCTCTTTCGCTAGTTTCCTTTTTTTTTTTTTTTTTTTTTTTTTTTCTTAATGTTATGTTTTCACCAGCAGCTAACCAGCCAATTTTTCAGTCGCCATCTCGCAAGTATTCCAGTCTTGCTTAATCTTGCCACATTGACGGGATTCAATGTCATCATTTGTGTGGTCGGCGGACAGTGTCTGTCAGCAATCTCGTCGGGAAGTATAACACCGACCGTCGGCATTGTCATCATTGCCATCGTCTCATTGATTGTATCCTTTGCGGGATTCAAGGTCTTGCACATTTTTGAATCATTTCCCTCTATACCCGCTCTCATCAGCATTATCATTACTGCAGGCGTCGGAGGAAATGGGCTCACAAAGCAGTCAGCACCCGCCGATGGCGCCACGGCAGCCGACATGTTGACTTTTGGCATGATCATGGCAGCCTACCAAATTCCCTGGGGTGCGATTGCCAGCGACCTGACAACATATTTCGATCCCATAGTACCGTCGTATGTCCCTTCAATCACATAGATTTGGTCATGTACTTTTCTGGTCAAGTTGGGTACTGACAATGCCGCTAGTTGGCGAGTCTTTCATTACACGTATTGGGGTCTTTTGACACCAACCGTTCTGCTCATGACCCTTGGGGCAGCGATTGCTGGCGCATTGCCAAATAATCCCGCGTGGAAGGAAGGCAATGAGGCTTATGGAATTGGCGGAGTTCTGGCCGCAATGCTGAGTAGTGCAGGAGGCTTTGGCAAGTTTGTTGTCGTATTGCAGAGTCTGTCCCTTCTCGGCAATACATGCAGCAGCTTTTATGCCGTCACGCTCAATTTTCAAGCCCTCGCGCCGATGTTATTAAGAGTGCCTCGATACATCTTTGCCGTCGTCGTCACTGCTATCATCATTCCCGTGGCTATCTATGCATACCGGGACTTTTACACGAGCCTCAGCAATTTCATGTCGTTGATATCATATTGGTCAGCGTCGTTTGTTGGCATCGTCATCTCCGACCACATGGTGATTCGACGCTGTCGGTTCGACTCTTACGATTTGTCTATTTGGAATAATGCAAACGAATTGCCGCTCGGCGTAGCAGCGATTGCGAGCGGTGTCCTCTCATTCGGTTTGGTTGTGCCATGCGTTCGAGAAGAATGGTATACAGGACCGATCGCGAGCAAGACGGGTGACATTGGGTTCGAGATTGCTTTCACCTTGAGCGCACTGGCCTATGTGCCGCTTCGACTGCTTGAGAAGAAGCTCAGTGGCCGATGACATGAGCACCTCTCTCACGGACAGTTGGTTAGCCGATGACTACGCGATATAGACTGCGTACATACATTCATATGCACGTATGCATGTTTCTTGTTCTAGTAAAGTTGTGAGCAGACGTACGGCGTCTGCGCCGACATTGGTATGTCCGCGATAATATGGAGGAGTAGCGAGCTGGCATTGAATGGACGCGTCACCTGAGAATCCACAGCTGTCTGGACATCTACGGAAGGAGTCAAAGAATTGCTTATATCCAATTTCTTGGTCTCATAGTCTTATATATACATTGCAGAGAAAACACAACCCCTACGAAAAAGAGGAATACAACATGAAAACACGATCTAACCTATACAGGGTCTTATCTTTTTTCCTCCTCTCTCTTTTCCTTTCTTTTTTTTTTCTTCTTGTCATGTCTTAGAGACTATGAAAACTCGATTGAGGCGCCAGAGAAGCAAGAATCAAGAACGAGTCAACCCATCAGGCGCAGTAATACCTGCCCTGTGCCCCGTCACAGTACTCAGTACCCCCCCGGCCAAAGGATTTCGCAACAACCGATACAGGTGTCGTAAAGCTACCGCCTTGAGAATTCACGCACTATATGGCAGGTGCTGAATTAGCATGGAAACTTGATTAAGGGACAGAGATGCATGATTTTCTTTTTCGTACGCAGTAAGTCCTCATATTTAGGTCCCAGCAGGTGCCGTCGTCCTCGACTCCATCATGGCAGTATTTGGTTAAGGTGAATCTCTTATTGACGTCAATGACAGCGGCGGAGGCAACCGCAACGGCGGCCAGAAGGAGGGAAAAGTATTGCATGTTGATATTGGATGTGTTTTTATTGTGTGTTGTGAGTGTGTTAAGAGACTGAAGTAGAGATGGATAGACTGATGGAATTATTTTCTTCTTTTTTCTCGATCTAGGCTTATTCTCTCCTTTAAATACTTCTTTACACGATATTTAAACGTCGGAGAGGTGGAATATCTTCACGATTTTTTATTATTATTTTTTGTTTTGCGCAAACAAAGAATAGCCGCGATACCGTTTTTGCTTTAGTCCATACAGAAGTGTCCGTATGAATTATAGGCAAGTACTATCAAACACTTCATTCCATTGCAGTATAAAGTTCACCGTATCCTTCGGTTAAGTCAACGACCCGCCTTGCCTCAACTCAGCTACCATTCAACAACCTCAGACAACTCGTATCAGTCCTCAGGATTCGCATGGCCTTCTCCTTGTGACGGGACTGTTTCCGGCGTCTTCTATCCTCTCGGTGCCAGGCTTCGCTTCTGTACCTGCCCACATATATATATACATTATTTTATTAAAAGCGCATTGGACATACATGCTGCTGCTCCATCATTAGCCCGTCCACTAAAGGTGGTAAGTACGAGATGAAGAGGCGCTGCCCTCACGTCATCAACAGGAATGGACATCAGACCCCGCGCCTGCGGATACCTCCCTCTTCGTATTTACGTTGATGGATCATGGCATCATAAATCCTTCCTTGCCCCACAAAGGCATCTGCGGTCAAGGCAGCTGTGCTTCGTGAAGGATTTAAGGTGAGTCCACCGCCCAGCTGAGGCTTTTGAAGGAAATCATCGAAGTTGTGCTTATCTATCCGAGCCGCGACCCGCTTTTCCTCGTCCCTTCGGAGTCAATGGATTGGCTTATGAAAACCAGGATAACATTTGTGGTTTTGTGACGGATGGTGTTGAGAGTACCGCTGCTATCATATAGCCACTATTAAGCTTAAAACCCTATTTGATGTGGAGAGCTATAAAACATGTTATGATCTACTGAAGAGATCTATATGACTTCTCCTATTTAGATTCTTGGATCCTTGATCTCTGGCTTCTTGCCTTCTGGGGTCCTTGGGTTGCGTAAACATAAATGTAGGAAAGAATGTAGCTTTGTTACGTAAACGGATGCTGCACGCTGGTTGTCCGCACAAGCGGTATATGCGGTGTTACTCAGCGGCACACGCCGTGTGTCTTGTCGGTATACGCCGTGTGTCATGAAGATCATGAGCATAATGAACACACGAGTTCCACTTTTAGGTACACAATCGTATGTGTCGTTAAGATTGTACTCTCTACGGAAACATTTGGTGGAATCGTCTTTTATATGGTGGTTCCCAAGACCCGAACAAGCTTCGTAGATAAAGGCAGGAGCTTGGCTAGGGATAATGCCAAGTTCTGCTGTTAGATAGATCAAGCTAGTGTTAGAAAAGGCCGACGGAAGTCGTACGGTCTCCATGACAACTTGTTTGGTATGTCACACTACATGATTGTCGCTGTACTTGGCAGTTGGCTCTGTCCAGCATGCCTTTTGTTGTGGTTCGTTGCATGTCCTTTTTTCTTTGCTATACACAGGAATAGTGGACTATGAGACGCCATCGGCGAATCTTGAAAAGTCGGCTTCTATGGATCGGCAGTCCTGATATGGGATAGCCGGAATGGCATTTCCCCCAGTGTATCGAACTGGCTCTTCAATTTCAACGGGGCGGCGCGGTGGATATGGATTCTGGAAGAGAGAGGCTGGCGAACTAGAAGGTTGTTGATAATGCTTGGGGTCCACGTTCGCCAAGTAATGTACTAGAAGGTCAAGATGACTCTTCTTTGCTCTGAAACCCCAAAAGGCCGAGTGTCTGATCAAGTCTGAACGTTGCAATGACAGCATGCGGAAGAAGATGAAGAAGAAGAAGAAGAAGAAGAAAAAGAAACACGGGCCCAGCCACTGATCAGTCTTCACCACGTCCTAAAATGATATATCAAGGCACCAGGCAACTTGACTACTGCTGTACTTGCCGCTTCCCTCGATAAAACGCCCCCAATGCCCCCATCAAGCCGCCAAGCATATGGTTGTTACTGCTCTTGCAAGCACTCATGCCATCGCGAATCCACCCAGGCAACTTGACTACTGCTGTACTTGCCGCTTCCCTCGATAAAACGCCCCCAATGCCCCCATCAAGCCGCCAAGCATATGGTTGTTACTGCTCTTGCAAGCACTCATGCCATCGCGAATCCACCCAGGCAACTTGCTCTGGATGCGATCTGTTGAATACCTTTTGTCAACGAGAACAATCGCCGCGTAGTCCCCCCTGTGGCGTATAGCCCGTCCAATACTCTGATTGACGGCCCGCATGCAGGCGTTTTCGTAAAAGTCTCTCGCTGCCTTCTTCGCTTCAGCCGTGGCTTGCTCCTTGGGCATCGTCGAGCCAGTTGACCCAGTTAGATTCGCCAACGTGGTTGTTTCAATATATTGCATCTTTGCCGTCCATTCTGGTGAGGCAATATTGGGATACGGGAGGCCAACGACCATGACGCAGCGACCGAGGCGGTCCGAGAAGTTGATTCCTTCGGACATTTTCCCGCCGACGACACTAAGGAGTAAGGCACCGCCCTGGCCGGTCAACGGCGCGGAGGTTGCGTGTACCGAACCGCCGCCGAGAATGGCTTGTGTGTACTCTTGCAGGACTTCATCGCTCGAGCAGCCTTTGGATTCCCGAAACACTCTCTTTCGAGCTTGTAATCGATCCCAGATGGTGGGCTGCGCGTTGTTCTGGGACGGGTGACCCCATGCTGCGCAGACCTCATCAAGATATCCGTAGCTGGGAAAGAAGACTACCACGCCATCTGGCACGACGGAACAAATGTTGAGAATTGCCAATCCTAGCTCCCTGATCATCTCTTGATCCCCTCGGCGTTGATAGCTGAATTCGAAGGTGCTCCCGCCGGGACGAGAACCAGCCAGAGTCCAAACACACAAGTTCTCGCGTGGTATGACGTGTCCGCAGCTGAGAGTCGTAATCTTGGCCTCGTTTAATTCTGGGAAGAGATGGTTTTTGTAGTCATCAAACGGCGACATAGTCCCACCAGCAAGAATGACGGCTCTGGAAGCTGATACGATTGACGAGAATGCGTGGGTTGGCGACAGGAGCAGATAGGATAGCTGAATATCGGACGGTGGATTGCCAATCTTCTGGTAGAATATTCGACCCTCGGAGCTCAGGTTGGTGAGAGCAACTAGAAACGAAACCAGGGCATGGAGAACTGGCGAGCCGAACTTGGCCACGTTCCCCTTGCTGCCGGAGCCCCCTTCACTGGTACTCTGCTCGACATGTGCAGCGTAGCTCTCAATTTTGTAGGCCAACTTGGACTCTTGGATGTACTGAATGAGCTCGAACATATTGATTTGGTCGATTCCTTTTGTTCGAATCAGATCGTTTGTATCCACAATGCCGTGATCATTCTGGTAGGACAAAAAGCGAAGTTAGCAAACGACAAACCGGCAAACTGTGAAAATCCAATCCTTTTATCATACCTTTGATCCTTGGGCGTTGTTCATCCATTCACTCAATCCGTCAATGACCCGACCCACTCGGCCAACATTCATTCGATTGATACCTTTGAGCTTCTTTCCAAATCGTTTGACATATACCCCGAGCATGGCGCGTCCCTTTCGCAGCTCACTTAGTTTGATGTCTGCCGCGTGGACGTTGGCGATAGCATCCATGATGTTGTGTGCTTCGTCAATGATGACAACATTGCCCTCTAACTTGATGCCGAGCGCCTCTCGGGCTGTTTTCTGTAGCAGCAGCGGATACGGAAGAGTGATGATTTCGGCGCCTGGTACCGCGGAGCGCGACGCATAGTAGGGGCAGACCGACAGAGACTTGCCCAGTTGATGAAGATCCTCAATGTCAGGTATGGTGGCCAAAGCCGTGTCACGGAACTGATGAGTTTCACTGAGCAGCTCTTCTCTGGGCACAAAGGAGCATTTGGTGGTAGATTTGGACTGCTGGAGCTCAGAACACCGGTCGTTGATCGCCTGGACAGATCCGAGTCGCGATACCGAAGGATTGATGCAGAGTCTTTGACGGGAGGATAGTGGAACTAGCTTGACGGGTTCTTTGACTGACGCATTTTCCGTAGCGAGGGATTGGGGCACTGATGCAGGGAAGACGGGCCGACGCAATTCGGTGACGAACTGAGAGAGTTGCGAGTGTGTTCTTGACGTATAATAGATCTACGGGGGTCACTAAATGTGTTTGTGTGGCGGAGTGAAAATAGGGAGGCACGTTCTCGCACCTTAATCTCTTCATCTAGAACCTCCTCGTCATCTTCTTTTTTGCGAGATTCGCCGAGGCCGAGGCGTTCTAATACTTCACGAGACTCTTTGCTGAGCCCGGACAAAGCATCACGGGGACGAGCATCACGGTCGTCCAAGTCTTCCAGGAGCCATTCGGCTTCGTGGGCATCTACGTCCTTGCGACTGCCTGAAACCTCAGGTGCTTCTAATCGGCGTCGCTTTCTCCCTCGCTCCTCGAGGGCTTTCTCCTTTAGTCTGATGGCTGCAAGTCTCTTCTCTCTGTCTTGCCAACGCCGGACCAGCTCATCCCGCCTACGCGTGAGTAGTTGATCGACAAGCCATGCTGGCTCTTCTTTGTAAGCTTCTCCTGCCTCCTTAAGTGATGTTTCAAATTGGTTTGACTTGTGGTTTCGCAGCCATGTGAGTGATGCACATATAAGTGAGAGAGATTTGCCCTGTGAATAATCAACCCCCCGCATTAGCCCAGCCCAAAAAGGGCGTACACCATGGTTTGGCACTTGCACTTGTAGTCAAAGGGTGATGAGAAGCACAAGTGAAAGTCTTAAGACGTAAAATGTTGACATACAGTTCCTGTTGGGCTCTCGAGAATCCCGATCTGGCCTGCGCCTTGTTCTAAGACACCGTACACAGTTCTCATGAATTCCTCTTGGACATTGTATGGTGTGAAAGGATGATGGAAATCCAAATCTTGCAAACGATGGATTGCACCATCCACATCGTCATCGACCTCTGAGCCCATCATGAGCCCATGCTTACATGGTGGGTCATATCTTCTCTGCTTGTGTTGTCGAGATCCGCGGAAGCAACGCGTGAGCTGCAAGACTTGGCTGTAATAGGTGGGGTCGCCAAGTCGTCGTCTCGCAGATGAGATCATGGGAGCTCTGAGGTCACCTGATGCAGCTTGGCTGGCCAACCCCACACGCTGTCTACCTCCTTATTCCACAGTCCCACACTGCACACTGCACACTGCACCACACAAATTGCTTAGGGCTGGACTGCCCTCTCGCTAACAATTTTTCCGGGCTCCGTACCAGCGAACCCAACGCCAGTAAGGCGCAAAACCATCACCACCCACTTCCAGTCCGTCCTCGACGCAACACACCGGAAAAGCGACAACACCACAACCGTCGCCATGCCTACCCGAACTTCGAAGACCCGCAAGCAGTACGTGTTGAACCATTTCCCGCGCAACCAAAATGGCGATTTCGAGTCAATTGAAAATGGCGGTTTTATTGTCACGAGCAATACTTGTGGCTGCCAGCCGGATGTTTTGGTCGCCTCGACAGAGAACGGGATAATAACGATGGAACGCAAAACGCTAACAAGTCGTCTTTTCTTTGTACAGTCGCGGCCACGTCTCTCACGGACACGGTCGTGTTGGCAAGCACCGTAAGCATCCCGGTGGTCGTGGTCTGGCTGGTGGTCAGCACCACCACCGTACCAACATGGACAAGGTTCGACCGATCCCGAAAGTGCACGACCCGATGCAAATGAGGCGCGACGGCTAACGGATCATTTTGAAAACAGTACCATCCCGGTTACTTCGGTAAGGTTGGTATGCGATACTTCCACAAGCAGCAGAACCACTTCTGGAAGCCCGTTATCAACTTGGACAAGGTAATTCTCTCTCTTCCCTTTCCCAGTAGTCCGGAACGAAATTTTTTTTTTTCAAAACATACGAGTCGGATGCGTGGCCAATTCCGGCGACATTCGGTATTGCAAATTCAGGCGCTAGCAGGCATGCAATATCTTGAAGACGATTTGAACCACCACGGACGGTTTCTCACCGCTTTGTTTTTGAAACACCAAATTGACCAATTTGTTAGCTGTGGACCCTCGTTCCTACTGAGACCCGCGATGCCTACATTTCCGGCTCCAAGACGGATACCGTACCCGTCCTCGACCTCCTCCCTCTCGGTTACTCCAAGGTCCTCGGCAAGGGCCGCCTTCCCGAAATCCCCCTAGTTGTCCGCGCACGATGGGTCAGCAAGCTCGCTGAGCAGAAGATCAAGGAGGCTGGTGGCGTTGTCGAGTTGGTTGCGTAAATAATGCATGTTTTAAAAAAAAATGAAAGAAATGAATTTTCTCCCACGTTCATGAAGCTCTTTTCTCCATGATCTGCGCTTTGAACAAAGAGTCAAACTGGGTACGTTCATGGGAGTTTAAAGGGTGGGCGTCAAGATGAAATCCTTGACGAGATGTGGAATGGACACACGTTTTTTCTTTCTCTATTCCTCCACCGACGAAACCCTAGCATCTTCGAAGTGGAACAACGGGAAACGGGACCTAGGGTCGGGTTTTCGTTTTTTCAAGCAATACATTCGGGTCCTCTTGACAGACGGAGTTCAAGAGGGGAAAAAAATGAAATGGATTTTTGCCTTTAGCATTGTATGATTTGACTCTCCAAATGCAAACTCACGTGTGGAATTTGTGTCGATTACCACGGTAGAACTGGTCTGAATCCCGCGCGGCAACATTTCTAAGTACAGACGGGCGTGACGCGTCTTGGTCGAGAAATGTGTAATACGACGTCCTGCAGACGGTCATAGTGTCGACCAAGTATCAATTATGATCCCCATTTCCCAAGGATGGGCTTCAAGCCGCCCGACCGTACGCCAAATATGCTCTACTTTTACATAAATACAAGAGATCCCAGGTAGTTCCGTCATCTCAATAGAAATGGTATCGGGAAACGCAAAAAAAAAAAAAACCACCCATGCCGAAACTTCGTCTTCACATGAATACTACCCCGCCAAAATGTCCACCTCGTCGTCGTCTCCCATTTCCTGACGCTGTGGCTGATCGATTTGCAGAAAAGGATGCTCCAACGCCTGTTCCGCCGTGATTCTCCTAGTTGGGTCCAACTCCATACATCTCTCCAGGAATCGCACCGCCAACTTCTCTTCTGCGGTCAGCGGCTTGTCGTCTGTCCGACACGTGCTCCATAGGATGATCTTCTCCATGGTGAATCCTTGTTGACCGATCGTAGGAATATTGGTTTCGAAAACACATCCGTGTAATAGTCCCGCAGCTTTCATACGCTTGGACCCAAAGATGGTCGCGATCTCAATCATGGCTTCCACGTCATCTGCTGAGTTGAAGAATGGAAATCTTTTTGAGAGAATGGTCAACAGGATCACACCGGCTGACCATATGTCGATAGAAGTCGTTTGTTCAGTACACTTGAACAAAACCTCAGGGGCACGGAAGCCCCGCGTTCCTGCACGATTGGCGCGTTTTGACAAACGTGTGTCCGACTTGGGATAGCCTGGTTGTGAAGTTGTGGCTGTTTGAGCCCATACAGAGTTCGTCTGGCGATGCTTGCGCATCTCGCGATGTTCATGGCAAAGACAAGGCTTAGAATCAGAACCTTCCCGTTCTGCCAGTCCAAAGTCCACGAGAACGCCGTGCTGAGTCGACGGGTCGTATAGAAAGTTGGTTGGTTTGATATCACGATGCAGTATTTTGTGCTCGTGCACACTCCTCAGGGCCGTAAAGAGAGATCTAAGATATATGGCGATGTCATGCGTCGTCATGTCTCTAAAATATCGTCTGAAATCACCGTGGCGGAAATAGGGCAGTATCGCAACTACCTGGTCGGTGTTACGGAAGGCTGTGATCAGGGGGCATACGGACAAGCACTGGCGCAAATCGTGCAAAAGTTCGAGTTCGTTCAGGATTCTTGCCGGACTCGAAGTAACGTAGATTTTTTTGATAGCAACGAACCGTGGTCTGCGTCGGTGGGAGCGTTCTGACGAGGCCTGACTTCCATGTCTCTTGAGTGGCGGGGGCGTCCATTTGGAGCAATCGTCGTCAAAATCCCAGCTGTTATCGTATCTGTCATACTGAATGTCTTCAGCTTTGTACACAGTCGAAAACGTACCTACATCATTCGCGCACACCGTTAGCCGACTAGGACATGCAGATGCGAAAGAAAAGGGGGAACTGTAACGCACCCTCGCCGATCCTCTTAATGAGGCGATACTTTCCACGAAACCCTGTGAACTCATTGGCCAGTTTGTCCATGTCGGCCTGTACACTGCTCTCAACTTGTTCATCATCCGAAATGTCTTCATCTTCTTCCTCCCCGTCCTCTTCCTCCTCCCCCTCTTCCTCCCCCTCTTCCTCCCCCTCCTCCTCTTCTTCTTCCTCGTCAAGTTCTTCCTCGGCCTGATCCATAAGATCATCTGTCGCAGCGGCTCTGGCTACATCATGGGCCGCATGATCGACATCTTCCTCCGTCATCACCTCCGTCTCTTCGGTTCGTGCATCTTCATGGATATCGAATGGATCGTCGGCTCTTGGATGCACAAGAGCCGTGGCCATGCTGGCAGGGTAAATACCAGGTAGCGGTTCTTGAGACAGTAGTGAGACTTTCCTGTCACGAAGCGTTGGCAACAGCAATGGCTGGATCTTTGTTTTCTAGAGCGTCAATTTGATGGTACACCATTGGCACCCTCGACGATCCCGCAGCAGTCTGATCTGGTCCAGTAAACAACCCCTGGCCTTCTCGTCTGCTTCAATGTTTGTTGACAATGATCGGAGGTGGAGGGGCCGTTGAGGTCTGGCAAACGGACGCGTGTTTGATTGGTGGATGACGCGCGATGGGCTGGCTAACCTCGTTTACTTTGGCGCTTTTGAGTCTGACGAAATGCCCAGGTACCGGTACGTCCCAGGGTAGCGGGCAGGCAGGCGGCGGCTCTGAGGGGCACTGCCCGCGGAGGCGCGTCCAAACAAAACAAAAACAAACCGTTGCTGAGGGACACAAGGGACACAAGGGACACAAGGGACACAAGGGACACAAGGGACACACGGCGGGACACAATCATCCGGCCGATCATCGACATCGACCTCGACCACATACAGCTTCATGCTCATTTGCTCCCGCTCAGCGTCCCCCGCTCGCATACTAGGAGTTGCTCGCTCGACGTCCGCGAGACGTATGCTGACGCTCTAGTAATACCTCGAGCCTTGCGCGCCTATCTGCGCATATACCTATCCCGCCCCTCGGGCGACACCTTCGAATCATGGCGACGCTCAATTTTGATATCAACGATGCGCTCAAGCACTACATGTCCGACCCATCCACGATTGCTACTCCGGAGGCTGACAGCGCGCTTTTCAATTGCGAAAATGACCCCCAATCGCTCACGAACTCGGTAATCAATCCGGTGCTGAATTCCATCATCGACGCGGTCGCACACGATCCGGATGCGATTTTGCGACCGGGCAACATGGACTCACTACAGTTTCTTTTAAAGTGAGCTGCCTCTGAAGCTTCGCATCAAACTCGTTTGGCTTCCGCGCATACTTACTCCGTTCTGTTGTATCTTCTAGATATACCTCATTTCTACCCACGCTTGCGCTGAGCAAAATATTCGACCTTGTCATGAGCGGCTTGAGTGTTGAGTGCGACTATATGTACAACGACATGGACACACCAGATGAACAAGATTCGGTACCCCATCACAAAGAGCTACTTGAAATCTATGGATTTCTGCTACAGTGGACCATTGCGGCAGTGGAAACCAAAGCCGCCGAGAAGTCGTCAGCTGCACCTGTTGCTCGTGGTCGAGGCAAGCCCAAGAAAACGACGTCAAAGGACGAGGTCTGGGACTCTGCCACGCAGTTACAGGCTGCACTGGAAACCATGTGCAAAGTTTTAAAGCAAAAGCTGTCCAAAATATTCTTAACCACCAGCGAGAGAGACACCTTCATTGGTCTCCTCACCAGGCCAGTTTACATGGTCTTGGAGAGTGAGCAGCGCGCCAAGACCACGTCCATTCGCATGCACTGCTTCAAGGTGCTGTGTATTGCAGTTAAGCACCATGGCCACGGATACGGTAAGTTTTTTCCTTGCCAGACGGACGATGGCGTTTGTTCCCCTTCTTCCCAAAATGTCGGACCTGCTAACAAGATGCCAGCCGCACAGATCAACGTCATACAAAACCTGACCTACTTCGAACACCTTTCAGAACCCATGGCCGAGTTTCTTCATATTCTGGCCGAGACGTACGACTACCCACAACTTACGGATGAGGTCCTACGAGAGATTAGTAACAAGGAATTCAACTCTAATGACACTCGCGGGCCCAAGTCCGTATCGGCATTCATTACCAAAATCTCCGAATTAGCGCCACGACTTGTCATTAAGCAAATGACCATGCTCGCAAGACAGCTGGACAGCGAGTCGTATACGCTCAGGTGCGCACTGATTGAAGTATGCGGAAATATGATTGCGCATCTGAGCCGACAGGACGAACGAAGCGAAAATCTCAAATCCCAGATCAATGCATTTTTTGACGTATTGGAGGAGCGATTTCTGGACATCAACCCATATTGCCGATGCAGGACGTTGCAGGTGTACATGAAACTTTGCGAATTGGAGCAAAAATTCCCCAAGAGGCGGCAAAAGGCTGCGGAACTGGCTTGCCGCAGCTTGGAGGACAAGAGCAGTAACGTTCGAAGGAATGCCATAAAACTGCTGGCAACTCTCATCAAGACTCACCCTTTCACGGTCATGCATGGGGCGCAGCTGTCCCGCAAGGAGTGGCAGGACCGCCATGACAAGGTGGAACAAGAGCTCAATGCATTGAAACCACCTCCAGGCATGCCGGGCTTTGGAGAAGAGAATGCAAATCACACGGTAGACAACGAGCTGCTGGATGAGGCAACGCAAATCGATTCTCCTCAAAAAGCAAAGGCCATGAGTGACGAGGAGAAAATCGCCGCCATCAAGAGGGCACAAGAAGAAGCCGCCACTGGGGAAGCCATCGAGAAGCTGACTTTGACTCGACGGTATTACAACGAGGCCCTCCGTTTCATTGATGTGCTTCACGACGCTACTGGTATAGTGTGCCAGCTACTCAGTGCCAAGAACAAAAGCGAGGTCATTGAGGCCATTGACTATTTCGAGGTCGGCGACGCCTACAATATCGAACAAAACAAGCTGGGCATTCGGCGCATGCTGAGGCTCATATGGACCAAAGGCAATAGTGACGAGGGCAAGGGGGTGCAGACACACCTGATTGAGTGCTACCGAAGACTGTTTTTCGAAGCTCCCGAATCCTTCAGTCCTAATGATGCTGCCAACTACGTCGCCCGCAACATGATCAGCTTGACATTTGGTGCCACCCCGGCGGAGCTCACTTCTCTGGAACAGCTCCTGGCCACTATGATGAAGAGCGGCATCGTCCCCGACGTCGTCATCACGAAGCTATGGCAAGTGTACGGCGTGCAGAGGCGTGAAATATCGAGAACCCAGCGTCGGGGAGCGATTATTGTTCTCGGAATGTTGGCGACTGCTAATCCCTCCATCGTGGTGGATGAGATCGAAACCATGCTACGGACTGGCCTGGCTTCGCACGGTCGCAGTGACTTGCAGTTGGCCAAGTACACATGCATTGCGCTCAGGAGGATCAATCCTTCGGGGCGGCATGCGAAGGAGTCCGCTGCCATGTTCAACAGGCTTGCCAACGACCATGCTGTTTTAGGACGTCTTGCAGCCATCGCTGAGGTGCAATCAGAGAGCAAAGAGTGGTACGGAGTTGCGGAGCAGGCCATCAATGCCATCTACGCGATCTCGAAACACCCAGACGTGCTATGTTCCGAAATCATCAGGCGGAAGACCAGGCATGTGTTTTCACAATCTCGGCCAGGGTCGAGGCCTACATCGAGAGATGGGAACAGAGGGTCCGATTTGACCATGAATCAGACAATGAGCCAGCCGACACAAGGAGAAAAGCCCAAGACGCGAGACAATGCCGTCAACCTATCACAGTTGCTCTTTATCGTCGGCCACGTCGCTATCAAACAGATTGTGCATCTGGAACTGTGCGAGCTCGACTTCAAGCGTAGGAAGCAGGAGAAAGAGAAGCAGACGTCGGCCAAGGCTGACAAGGACAAGGAAGACGTTGACGAGTTGGACCTCATTGGAGGCACGACCGAAGATGACTTCACGGAGGCCATGGCTCACATCCGAGAACGAGAGCTCCTCTACGGACCTGACTCCTTGCTGGCCCTGTTCGGACCCCTGGTATCTGAGATTTGCGCCAACAACACCACATACGCGGACAAGGGTCTTCAGGCTGCGGCCACGCTATGTCTTGCGAAGCTGATGTGTGTATCCTCGGAATACTGCGAGACGAATTTGCCTCTCCTCATCACCATCATGGAGAGATCGCCCGATGCAACTGTGCGGTCTAATGCAGTGATCGCTCTTGGAGATATGGCCGTCTGCTTCAACCACTTGATTGATGAGAATACCGACTTCTTGTATCGACGACTGACAGATGACGACGCATCTGTAAAGAGGACGTGTCTGATGACCCTGACGTTCTTGATCTTGGCCGGTCAAGTCAAGGTCAAGGGTCAACTGGGCGAAATGGCCAAATGCCTGGAAGACGAAGATCGGCGAATTGCGGACCTGGCAAGGATGTTCTTCACCGAACTCAGCACCAAGGACAATGCTGTGTATAATCACTTTGTGGACATGTTTAGTCTGCTGAGTTCTGGTGGCAGGATGCATGAGGAAAGCTTCAAAAGGATTATTCGCTTCCTACTTGGGTTTGTGGAGAAGGTACGTGACAAAGCAGACTCTTGGAGCATGATGATGCGATGCCGGATAAGGTTTTTTTTTTCTCATTTTTTTTTGGGTCCTTGTGCTGACACGACGAACGTAGGATAAACATGCCAAACAACTCGCAGAGAAATTGGCCGCGAGACTGCCGCGTTGCGAGACAGAGCGACAGTGGAACGACGTCGCTTTTGCTCTGGGACTACTGCCACACAAAAACGAGGAGATTGCCAAGATAGTGACGGAGGGTTTCAAGGTGGTGCAGCCGGCTGCATCTTGATGGTGATGGACACTATGCTGCTTCTTTCAAGCATGCTTGTACAAAACATGATGTCCACGATAAGCTATTTTTTCTGGGTTGTACAATTTTCACCAAGTCTTTGATACCATGACGAGAAATTCAAAAACATTGTCCTTTTCAAGGTTCCATTTTGTTGCGACTCGAGATGCACTCTTTGGTGACATTCTGTCGTGTGTCTGCAGAGCGAGTTTGACACGCGCTTTTGTTTTTTTTTTTTATTTTATTTTTTTGTTCAATATAAGAAGAAATACGGCTCAGGTCCTCACATGTTAGCGTGCAAGTCCTTTTCTGCTGGAGGTAGATGTGTAGGTACTTGAGGTAGATAGGTGTTTACCCCACGAGTGGCCGCTCGTGGTACGACGGAATATGTCATGGCTTTAAAAATGGTTGATGTGGTTGATGTGTGGTCAAAGACGTTGCGCAAAAGAGCTCTGCAAAAGTTCACAGTACAAGCGCCATGACTTAAATCATAATCATCCCTCAACACTCTCGGGTCCGCTTCAACAGCATGTGAGCGTCCAGCATCCGAATGCCTTCATTACTATTGACCCGGGTCGACCTTTGGCATCGCGTATGAGCTGCAGGGTAGGCCGGCGCTTCGGTTGACGCGCGGATGAGGTCCTGTTTTGTTCCAAATATGCATGCGGCGTGCCCCACATGAGCCACATGAAGCCACATGAAGGCTGGGTGGCGTCGCGAGTACAAAAGGGCTGGGGTGTCCCATCGAGAGCTCCCGAAACGAGTCAATGGGCCTCAGACCAGCGGCTTTGCTTGTCTCGCGCCTCCGCATCTGCCACTCACAGCGTAGCAGCAGCGAACGAGGTTGTCCTGAGATGAAACGATACGTCAGAGTTGACCCGTCGTCTCTAGCTGTCTCTGCGGTGGGAGGCCAAAAATAGTCGTCCACTTGCCATATCCGCCGACCTCCCATACCTCGTCGTCCTCAGACACCTCGTTGAACGACCAGCGCGCAAAATCAGATCCCCGATGCGAACCAGCCCCCTTTGCCGCCACTCTGATATACGGACATGTACGACAAGACCGTCTCGTTGGGCTCGCGCCTACATTACCCCATCACCGTCAGCAAGCTCCTCAAATCCCCCGGTGACTCAATCAAGAAACAAGAAACAATCTTCGAGTACAAGTTCACGTGGCGGCGGAAGGTAAGCGACGAGGAATGGATCGACGAAACCACGTATACCGAGTTTGATAGTCCTGCAGAGGGCAAACTCAAGGAATGGCGAATCAAGGAAGGCAGTGTCATCAGCGCCGACGCCCCTTGCATGCTGGTCGAGGAAGCCTGTGGACATGAAGTCCAGATCCAGGGATTGTGCAGCCTGTGTGGCGCTGACATGACCGAGGTGAACTGGGCCACTGAGGAGAAAGACACAGACCGAGCCATGATCAACATGACGCACGACCAAACTGGGTTGATGGTCAGCGAGAGCGTGGCCACCAAGGCCGAGCACGACACGCAGAAGCGCTTGCTGCGACAAAGAAAACTGAGTCTCGTGGTCGATTTGGATCAAACCATCATCCATGCCTGTATAGAACCAACAATCGGGGAATGGCAGCGCGATCCGTCCAATCCCAACCACGAGGCTGTCAAGGACGTCAAAAGCTTTCAGCTCAACGATGACGGACCGCGAGGCCTGGCCAGTGGCTGCACCTACTACATCAAACTGAGACCGGGGCTGAAAGAGTTCCTAGAGGAGGTGTCGCAGATGTACGAACTTCACGTCTATACCATGGGCACACGTGCGTACGCGCTCAACATTGCGCGACTCGTCGATCCTGATCGAAAGCTCTTTGGAAACCGCGTCATCAGTCGAGACGAGAACGGCAGCATAACGTCCAAGAGCTTGCAACGACTTTTCCCGGTGAGCACAAACATGGTGGTCATCATTGACGACCGCGCCGACGTTTGGCCTCAGAACCGACCCAATCTCATCAAAGTCACCCCGTACGACTTCTTCAAGGGCATCGGCGATATCAATTCAAGTTTTCTGCCGAAGCGCACAGACATATTACCCGCCCCCGTGCAGGCCAATGGCTCGCTGCTCGCCACAAACGGCAGCAGCAGTGACGGTGGTTTGTCGGCTGCTACAGCTACAGCTACAGCGAACGGGAAAACGTCACCACTTGAGTCACTGCCCAAGATGGGTGGTGCGAACGATGAGGCCAGCCTCAAAATACAGGCCAAGGAGCAGGAGAAGACGTTGGAAAAGCAGTTGACTGATCGGCCACTTCTTCACATGCAAGAGGAATTGGACAAGAAGGATGAGCTGTCAGGCCAAAATGACGAGAGTGGGGATTCATCGTCCCATCACGGCAGACACCATCTTCTGAGCGATGATGATGAGGAGCTCATTGCCCTGCAAGACCATCTCACAGACCTCCACTCGTCATTCTACGATACTTATGACCGCAGGCGGAAGGAAAGACAGGAAGCCGAACCAATACACCCACCCAGCCACAGCAAAGCGCGGCGAAAGGTACCTGTCGATGATGGTGTGGATCTCTCCATGGTCCCTGATGTTGGGGACATACTAGACGAGCTGAAGTCCAATGTCCTATCCGGCCTTGTCATTGTGCTTTCTGGTTTAGTGCCTCTTGGTGTCAAGGTCGAGGAGTCAGAAATTGGCATACAGGCACAAACCTTTGGTGCCCAGGTGCTGGATACCATATCCCGTCGGGTGACTCATTTGGTCGTTTCTCAGGCAAGACCACGCACCAAGAAAGTACAGCAGGCAGCCAAGCTGTCTAGCATCAAGATTGTCAATCACAACTGGCTCATCGACTGCCTCAGCCAGTGGCGACGACTGGATGAAAGACCATACTACTTGAACATATCGGCAGATCGTGAGCGCTCGGAAGACATTACAGAAGTAGTGTCCGAAGCCGAGAACGCAGCAGAGCCAGAAGCCGCCCCGGGTCTTGAAGACTTTGACTGGGCCATGGCCGATAAAGATCTGGAGGAGTTTCTCGGTACGGACAACGATGACGAGGACGATGACGAGGACGAGAACGACGATGAGGATGAGGACGAAGAAGACGAAGAGGACGAGGACGAGGACGAGGACGAGGCCGACGACGGTGCGGAGGACAAGGCTGAGGTCGAGGACAAGGACAAGGAATATGACTTGGGCAGCCCAGAACAAGACGACTTGGAACTAGACGCAGAAGAACTCTTCGCCAACGGAAGCGATGGCGACAGCACCGGGTCCACAGATGGCTCGGAAGCACAGAGCAAGAAGAGAAAACAGTCCGTCGAGGAGGAAGAGTTTGGTATCGACGGAAGCCGCGTTGATGACGCGGGCGTCGTGGCCAAAAAGCAGCGCGTTGCACAATAGCCATGTAACAAGCGCGTCATTTATGTGCAGTCACGAGGGCTACTAAATAACCCAATACCCCATTTCTTCCATGCTAGAGGCTGCGGTTGAATTGTTGCTTGTTACAGGAAAATGGCGATTCTTTGTGTTCTGGCCGTGACTTCGGCACGCTCTTGATATGCGACCGGAAGGGGGACATTTTCAAGCCATTTTGCATGTTTGCCAAAGGCATGCGCGGGTGCAGCATTGCCTTATACATATCTCGACTTTGTACCGGACAGAAAAAAAGAAAACAGGCATGTCCTTTTATTGTATGTAAACATAAGCGGCAAGGGCCTTTTATTCTTCTTCTTTCTTTTTTTCGTCTTCTTTCGATGCGGAGGATTACCATGGAAGGGACATGAATTTCTGCTCATTTGGAGGTATATTCTGGCACGACAAACTCTGTTACGCGATGACGCTTGACAAGTTCAATGTTCAATGTTCAATGTTCAATGTTCAATGTTTATAGAAAAGGCGCCACCCGTTGGTAGGCCGGCGGTCGAGGGCGGCTGCCTGCGAGATGCAAGGGAGACAATTGATTTCGATTTCGATTTCGATTGCGGAGTTGAGGACTATAGTACATATAGACTCTGCCTCTTTTTACTCGATTTGCCTCATTATTGAATGCGCTGACACTCGGGGAATCGTTCACTAGCCAGGCAGGAGCTGCGTCTCGCGAAAAAAAAAAAAAATGCGTTGTCACGGGTGGGATGGTCGAGCAAGTTCATCTGGGGACAGCGGTTTGTTTATGTATGTGCTTTGCTGGCGTCGTGCGTCGTGCATCGTGCGTCGTGCCTCATGCGCAGCTCCTTGATCTTTTCTTTTCTTTTCTTTCTTTTCTTTTCCTTTCTTGTCTTTTCTCTTCTCTTCTCTCCTCTTCTTTTTAATCTGTCTCTTTTCTTCCGTGTCTCGGCTGGTGTGCAGCTCATGTGGATTTGTTCGCCACGAACCCAGATCCCGAATCGTGTCCCGTCTTGGCATCTTGAGTGGAATCCTCAAATGCCATTTGGGAACCCGATGCCTTGGATCTGATGTCAATGCCGTGGGAGGGTCTCCCGGTTCCTGATCGACAAGCAAGTGCCTGGTTGTGTAGACACGTAATCCACCGTGGTGGAAAACTCAATTTGCAGCCTTATTATTATTAAAAAAGAAGAAAAAAAGGAATAAGAAAAAGAAAAGCCCCATTTCCCACCCACAGACAAACCCCATTGTAGCGTCCCCGTGCCTATCTGCCATGAGTACTGCACTCGCATCCACGTCGCTCGTTTGCCGAGATCCATCTCCCTTGGTGACATATTCCCGAATCTCCACAGATCGTATATACGTTTGATATCATTGGAGGCTGGACAATCTCTTTTAGAGTTTGCGCCGGCGTTTTTGTGATTGGCTTTTGTGGCTTGCACGTATCCCGTGGATGGGTGCTTTTTTTTTTCTTTCTTCTCTCCTACAAGTCTTATCGCGTGTTGCGTTACGATCGCTATGTAGTGCTTAGTACGGTACCAGAAATGTGCCGAACAGCCATAATAAGAAGCCCACATAGAGAGTGTGAATGAATAATGCCATGTATACCTGGACTCCGGATTCCCTGCACCTTGTTAAAAGAGAAAAGGAGGACATTTGATGCGCACAGAAAATTATTTCCACGCCCCTGGCACTGACAAGTACATACACATGTCGGAGTGTCCGGGTGGCATGGTGGACAGGCAATCCGGCCGAACCAAAGAAACAAACTTCCTATACGAGGACTTTGCTGTCTTGTTCTTGGTTCTTTTTTCTTTCTTTTTTTTTCCCGCTCCCAACAAGAAAAATCCCAAAGGAGTATATGAAACTCGTGGCTCTTGGGAGGGTGGACACACCTCCATGCAAAAAGTCGTGTTTCCAAACGACGTGCCATGCAACGCCTCCCAGAGTTTGTCCGTATTTGGCCTAATCCATACGAATGGGGACATTGGGCTGCCTGGAGGTTGCTCACGGGGAGGACGCGAATGGACTATGGGCTAGATTTGTGGCTGCTTGCTCGTGGAAAAGAGATTTGTTCGATTTTGGTTCGTCGTCTGGAAAGGCATGCGATGGGGCGAAAATGCGGCGAGTAAACTTCGACAAAGAAGACTAGATTTAAACAGAGGAAAAAAAAAAAAGGTAATGCGAAAGATGGTGACGTCTGGCCGCGTACGGGGTGCTGATGAGGTGTCAAGACTATTTGCCAGAAAGATTATATATAGAGTCTTTGATTTCCAGGATTTGGATTTGGATTTGGCTTGTGGTTATAGATGAATGTTTGGTTTGTGGTCATCTGCCTTGCTCTCACTCTCAAGCCTTGCCTCCATCACCCATACTCACACACACACCACCCAAGTACGCAAAGCTGACACCAACAAAATTGGCATCTCTCTTGTCCTCTTCCAGGCATTGACAACATGCGTCTCCTCTCCATCTTGGCCTGGGCTGTGCTCACGACTGCCCACATCGAAATGACCTACCCTGCCCCCTTCCGCTCCAAGTACAACCGCTACAGCACTGATATCGACGACAAGATAACGGACCCCCTCGAGTCCGACGGCCTCGACTTCCCCTGCAAGGGATACCACGCGCTCATGGACAAGCCGCAGGGCCGCTCAGTGGCCACCTGGCAGCTCGGGCAAACCTACACCGTGTCCCTCGAGGGCCACAACTCGTACAAGATCGGCTCGTGCCAGCTCTCGCTCTCGTACAACAAGGGCCGCAACTGGACCGCCATCCAATCCTACATAGGCGGATGTCCCCTGAAGCCGCACTGGCAATTCACCCTCCCGGCCGATGCGTCCACAGGACACGCCCTCTTCGCCTGGACCTGGTTCAACCGGCTCGGCAAGCAAGAGATGTGGATGAACTGCGCGCATGTGACTATTCAGAAGTCAACACTGTCTCCCAACAGGACCACTTTGCCGTTTCACAAGCGGCCGAAGATGTTTGTCGCCAACGTGGGCAACAACTGCACGACTTTGCAAAACCTGGATGTGCAGTTTCCCTCGCCGGGGCCGGACGTTGTGAGCGATTCGGATAAGACGACTGCTCCGGTTGGGGATTGCATGTAGAGTTGGAGTTTTATCTCCCTCTCCCTCTCCCTCTCTCTGTCTTGCTTGGAAAAGAGAGGATACGATTTGTGTGAGCAGCGTGAGCAGTGCGAGTGTAGCACTTGGTACTGGTGGGAAGATGGATTATGCGTCGGCTGGGGCCTATAACCGCAGGAAGAGATGATTTTCAGATTTCAAAGCATAGATGAATTTTAAGCAAAATGTTGAGCATGAATAGATTATTGACATTTATACATGATTTGTGTCGCATGCACTCAAGGAGGGGAAAAGGGGAAAAAAAGGGTGCAAGGTACATATGGCATTTGGTAAACAGGAGATTTATGCATCGTTCACGAGTGGAGAAGTGTCAGAGACGTATCATCGTGTTGTTGACGCTCGCGTATCGCGAGAAATATGAAGAGGGGTGTTTTGAGGACAATGTGTTTACCGAGATAGGCGCTGCTTGGCAGGTGCTCGTGACTGTTTTATGCTGTTGACTGAGTGAGTGTTTTCTGTTGTATGTCAAAATGATGGGAGGAAGAACCCTTGGTGGATTAAAGTGATCATGTGATAAATCATGTGACAGGGTGTTGCAAGGCTGCCCTGGTCACGTTGTTCCCCAGTGCACACTACAGAGCTCGGCTTGCGAGACCAACCTCATCATCCACGACTTGTCTGTCACAAGTTCGTCTGCGGCGAGGGTACGACGACAACGATCCGGGCCTTGATGCGATGGACCGGCTACGTCATGCAGCCTCTCGGGCTTCGTATCTACCCTGGTCAGCCTATCCTGCCATGGAGGTCGTGGGAGTATCGTCAGGCGTGGGTTCTCACTTGGTCGACGGCTCAGCAGCACTCAAAGAGATACACATTCGACAGATGTCAGCTCCGTGCATGCTCTAGACCGTGGAGCGCTATACGGCCTGAAATCTATCTTTCCGGGTCTTTTTGACATGACTGACCAATTTGTTCGTGACAAGGACACAACTTGGTTGTGGATAACTTGAAGCCCGTGCCTTGGTTGTGTCCTAGAACGTTGTATGATGTGTTTGTTCAATCGCGCCACTCCCTGCAGGGATACGTTCTTCTGCTTGCGATGATGCTTCTGTTACTCACGATACCGTTCATCATTTGAGGGAGGCTTGGTATGGCACGCACAGAACTTGTCTCTATTTCTATAGGCATCGCGTTCGCTTGTAAAGGAACTAAAGGAACCAAACCCCCTTTTTTCTTGGCATCCAAGACTGTAATGGAAATGCAGACACTCGTAGCTGACGCCGTACATCTAGGCACTGACGGAAAAAAAAAATTGGTTGCGTTCGTGGATCATAGCTTTGGCTGCTGCGCCTTGCTTATATCTGCACCCTGTTCGCTTTTGTGTCTCGTTCAAAATCGAGTTGTCTTGTTCAGAAGACCCTAGGTTGACAATGAACAAAGCCAATGCTTCCCCTCTCCTTTTTTGTGTTTTTGTTTTGTGTTTTGTTTTGAGTTTTGTTTTTAACAATTTTTTTTTTAACATTTTTTATGCACATGTTTTTTCTTTTCCTTTATTTCTTCTTCAAAACAAAGGCTATCCGGTTCAAAAGTCGGCGGTCGTATTCGCTTTTACTTTGGATTATCATGACACGAATCCTGGATATGGCTCCGTGATGCATAAGCCTGCAATTCCGTGAACATTTGTGCGTAGGCGCAATCACCCCCCCATGAACAGGTTTATGAACAAACTATGAGTTCTGGTCCCCTCTCCAGCACCTCTTCAAGAGACTGTCCGTGGAAGTGCCCGAAAATACATAAACCTTCACTCTAGACCTTCTCAAGACATGCCCACATAGCACATTTCATTTCTATTCTTTATCCTGTGAAACTTATCGGCGAGCCTGTCATCAACTCCGTTTTATATGCGATGTCAAGACTGGTAAAACTTAAGAATGCGCGACATCAATGGCACTGCGCCCGTGGGCTGTCTAGAAACGAGTTGAAGAAGCCTTTGAGCGAAGACGAGCGAGTACGGGCGCACCAGGAGATGGTGGAGTATATGGAGATGACCTACTTCGGTCACTATAATGTTTACAAGGAATTGAAAACGCTGGACCAGAGCCTTTACCGTCACTTTGAATTGCGCAGTCCCGAAAGTGAACGCATCGTCAGCACACCGAGGTCGCCTTTGGCGATGGCCACCTGGCCCAACGAACGAGATGCCGCCAAGCTCAGTAGACTCGAACGACTGCCCGTCGAGTTGGTGACCAGGATTGTGTCCGTCCTCGATCTCGCCGCTGTGTATTCCTTTAGGGCCGCGAGCCGACGAGCCTTTGAGATCGTGGACGCGCATCCCCAGGTCGGGTTGCTCATTCACGAGGCGCAGCAGATCATCCGCGGCCTTTTCGCCATCAAGCTTGCCCACACTGTCACCGTCGAGGAGCTAATCACTAGTCTGCAAGAGAGCCGCTGCGTCGAATGTGGTGATTTCGGCGGCTACATGTACATGTTCACGCTCGAGCGGGTCTGCGCCTGGTGTGTGGAAAGAACGGACCGGTTTTCCGTGGTGCGAGAGAGGGATGCTCTTACAGAGTTTGGCCTCAGTCTAGACGAGCTCGAATCGATGCCGTGTCTAGAGTCCTTTCCTCACAACGTGTTTGGCGATGGACCGAATGAGGGGCTCTATCTGCCGCTCTTCGATCGCGCTACCATCATCAACGCCGCCAACGCACACCCTGAGTCGGACGGATCCGAGCAAGTGTCCATGAAGAAACTGGACCCCAACATCTTGCAGTCGTACGAGAATAGGATTGAAGAGCGGGAGAGGGAGCATGACGAAAAGAGGTTCCGCAAGCGGCGTGAGGATGTGTTGAAACGCATGGCCAGGACTCAGAAAAAGCATGCTAGGCACGACCTGCGGAGACTCGAGTTTCAGCGGAAAGTGGAGGAAAAAAGGGCAGCTGGCGAGACCGTCACCGTCTCCCACGACGACGGGTACTATTCTACGGACGACGAGAAGGATTACTGGCCTGAAATGGAGCCCGGCATGGCCGCATTGCGCTGCCATGAGCGACCCAAAAAGAAAACTTTGGAGCCCCTGGAGGTTGTACTGCCCAAGGTGCTGCAAAAGGCAAAAGAGGATCGCAAAAAGTTTGAGGAAGACAGGAGGCGCGGCGCCAGCGGCACGTCTGGTGCTGCGGATCATGAGTCTGGGCCGGAAGACAGATGTCTGATGGCTGTGCATCGCGTCCCCTGGCTGAATAAGGAGACCCGGACCGCCGAGTGGGGATTTCACTGTGCCGTATGTCTGGAACTAGTCGTGATAGGCAGGCTTCACAGGAGCTCGACGGAAACGAAAAAGGCCAAGTATTTCCGGCGAGAGTTCCTTGAGTCGACGTTTGAGGAGCACCTAAACGAGTTTGATCCGCTACGGAACGGCAGACACAAATTAGAAGCCTGCTTTACCCACGGAAACTGTGGTGAAGAACCCAGACCGAGTTATGGATCCTGCCGGATATGCTCCGGTATCGACAGGAAAAACATCGATCACCAGTACTACTGGCTTTCTTGACGACAACCTGGCGTTTTTTCCGTTGAGACACGAATAGGAGGTGCGGCGCGTATCGGGCACCATGAGAAGTTGTGTGAATCAATGAGGTAGTTCAGCAAGTACAGAGGTTTCAAGCTGCCTGGTGGAATGTGTAGAGAACGATCAGAGTACTAGCATGTGGAAAAAAACACAGTTGAACAAGAAAAAAGGGTTTTTTTGGGGGGCGGCGGGTTGAGGTTGGGGTTGGTTTGTTTGAGCATGTTTTCATGAGAACCGGTTACGTCTAGCGGCAACTACGTCATGTTGTTCTTTGCGTGAATCCGGCATATTCCCGAGTGCGGCCCGCGGCCCGAAACCCGATCCATCTCCGCCGCCCACTCGTGCGTTGAATGGATGTTGTTGCACGGAAAATAAGTGGTCGACCGCATTTATTCATGCGATGTGATGACATCCGTTTTCTTGTGCGATAGTTTCACCTGGAAAAGACGAACCACAGCACTTACAGATCCGACACGCCCCTGATGCCTATATCCCTCCCCATAGCGAAAGCCAGACCAGCTTCGTAAAGCGCCGCGTGGTCGTGGCCGTGACTTTGGACGGATGCGCGAGAAATGGCAACGTCGGGCACAGGGGGTGGAAGAATGCGCGTTCTACAAATGCTGCACGAGGCCGTTCTTCACAATGTATGATCTAGTTTGAGGACATTTCTAAACGGGCTAAGAAATCGATGAATCGAAATAACACACTAATGTGGCTGCATCCCATGGCAGATTCAGACGCCGTCGAATGCGCGTGTCCCGTTTCTTCAAGAGCCCAATGATGACCGTATCTACGAAGGGTTTACGAAGGAAAAAAAAAAAAAAAAAAGCCTCCAATTACGACGTTCCATACCATTGTGACGCAGACTAGAGCAACGGGACTCGAGCTTCAATTTTGGCGCTAGCGTGCCGCGAACACTAGAGAGACTCGAGACTCGAGACTAGGCAGGCCATTCCTTGTCGTTCAAGGTTCAAGTGTCCCGAATATTCGCGGCTCGGCTGTGGAGCATCCATGATCAATCATGGATGCTCGTCTGGTGTCTGAGATTTTTGCCTGTCCGGTACGGCTTGTAACTGAGACAGCGAGATGGGCCTGCGCCGGTGTTGGTAACTATGATAGTAGGGAACTTGGGAGGCAAAAATGAGGATGCACATCCTTTACCAATGTGTTGCTGTTTTCTTTGTTTCTGGCACGACTGGCACGGACCCCTTTTCTGCATATCCCCCTTTTTCTGAGATGTGGTATTAGAGGGGAAAAGAAAGAAAAGAAAAAGAAAGAAGAAAAAGAAAGAAGAAAAAGAAAGAAGAAAAAGAAAGAAGAAAAAGAAAGAAGAAAAAGAAAGAAGAAAAAGAAAGAAGAAAAAGAAAGAAGAAAAAGAAAGAAGAAAAAGAAAGAAGAAGGAGAAGAAAAGAAAAGAAAAGAAGAAGAAGAAGAAACGTTTATCCCGTCAGTGCACTTAATTGCTTCCCACCGCCGATACTTCCGCTGAAATCTTGATGGCTCTGTCGGACCTGCAAACTAGGCACATGGCCAGGCTTTTACAGGCTTTTTTTTTTTATACCTGCCTAGACATCCACTCAGTTTTGGGTTAAATTAGGACCAAGTGTCAAAGCAAGAGACTGTCCCAAGTGGCAGCTGGCAGCTCGGCAAGTCCCACAGTAGGGATGCAGAAAACTAGTGCTTTATGGAGAAATGCCTGTATCTACTTCTCTCTTTGCTTCTTTTTTACCCTTTTGCTTCCGGCATGCTTTTTTTTTTTAAAAAAAAGTTACATTTCAAATTGGCTCAGTGAATGCTTGTTCAGCTACCATGTAGAAAGAATTCCCGTTCGAAATTTGTCATTGGTACCGTAGAGAAGAATGAGCTTGTAAATTAGCTCACACTTTCTACATACGCACCTCATTAGGGACGTCAAATTTTGATCAGTAGGATTTACGAGGCCCAGTGTCGAGGAGTGGCATGCGGGAAGGAAATCCCCTTCGCGAGAAGGGTTCGTGGGGTGGGCATCGCGCAGAGACATTGTGTTGAAGAAAAGAATAAGTACGACAGCAAAAAAAGGGGCTCAGGAGTAGACCCGAGAATACAAAAAAAAAAAAAAAAAAAAAAAAGAAAACAATGAAAGAAGAATAAAGTATAGTAACGATGAGGCTTCTACTGCTCTCATGCAAAACAAACCAGCGCCATCTTGCGGTCTGGTGACCAAGTGCTTTCGTCTCGAATGTGCACGGGACCATATTGGAAGCGGATCTACATCCAGCCAGACAAGACATTAGGTTCAATAGTACGTCAAGGATGGATGATGGATCTGACCCATTCCAAGACATTCGCCAAAACTCTGGATCTGTACCTCTAGCAGAGGTCGATGGAGGAATCTATGAAGGGGTCGGACAAAGAGGGCCTACAACCAGGGTTTCGCATTCCCAACTTGTACACAGGACTCAGCGCCAGGTCGTGGACGACGCGACACGAGGCTACGGAGACGAATCATGAACAACACAATAGACTAAGACGGGCAACCCAAGACTGTCTTACAAGGAAAGTGTCAGAGGAGCAGAATCGAAACCTGATGCTGTCATTCTAGACCTTGCGGCGCGTAAGGCAAGAAGCCTCCGGCCAGCGTAGCATTGCATGCGGAGACAAGAGAAAGACACCCCCTTTCCTGGCCTCCGCAGACCACGCATCATGCCTATCTTACACCTCCGGTTGCGCTAGGACGTCACTCCATGCCGTGACTGTTTTGTGGACAATGACGTCGGCCCTTCCCGCGTGGCTTGTCCGGAACCTGGACCATGTGTCTGAGAGTTGTCCAGATGTCGGACCCTGTGCATATATTTGTTTATTCCAGAATGTCAATTCCAGAATATCACGGAGCTTGATGGTCTCGGCCGTCTATTGAGCGAAACAACAATGCAGCGTCCCACCAAGGTCACCAGTTGAATTTGAATTGGCCCGGCACAGATCCTGACCGAGCAAACACCACATTCCTTGTCCATGAGATCCTGGTTCCCAATCCCTCACCCATGTCGACAAAGTTTGCGTAATTTGTCCGTTTCACATTCGAGTATATCCGGGGCGAGCCAATCCTGGTGTCGTGGAGATGCCGATCTACCTTTCAGAACCGCCAAATCGCGGACTCCAGGATCAAGGAGCCAGCCCTTGACGCCGCCGAGGCGCCGAGGTTTAAGGTGAAATTCTTGCTTCAAGAGGTCCAGTCGTGAAGCTGGTTTCTCGGCGCTGATGAGTGGACGGCTGAAAGTCCATGAAATTAAGATATAATCGGAAAAAGAAAAGAAACCAAAAGAAGAAAGAAATAGCAGTCGTGCCGTGGCTTCCATTGAGGCATATATAGCAAGCTCCACGCCATGTACTCGTCACAAGAAGACATTGTTCCTCGTCAGGACAAAGCGAAAAAAATTCACCCCACGCGCAAGAAATCTTGTTTTGTTCGTTTCAAAAACTGTCAGCTTCCCACGAGTGTCTTCTTCTTTTGCACTGCCATTGTTGGCCTTGCCGGGTAGTTGATCGCATAGAGCAAGAAGGCGCACAATGACTCGACTTTTCTGTTTCTGGTCTTTGGCGCTCGTCGAGTTGACGACTGCTTGGCCTGAGGTTTTTAACCGTATGTATGCCCCCAACTCCGCTTCTTCTTCTCTTGTCCTGGCCTCTCTTGTTTCGCAACATGCTCTATATTAACGGAAACACGTGGTTTTTCTTTTCTTTCTGCTTCAAACCACCCAGGTCAAGCTGTCCCCCCCGTTGTTCCCTTTCCAGAGTACCCCGGAACGCCCAACCATGCCGTCTTCAAGGAGTTTGACCCCCAGGCTCAGCTGGTCTCTGTTCATGGGGATCATGAATACCAAGATCCGGGACCCAACGACATCCGCGGCCCTTGCCCGGGTCTCAACGCCGCCGCCAACCACAACTACATCCCCCGTGATGGCATCGCCACCTTGGCAAGCATCAACAAGGGTCTTTGGGAAGCATACGGCCTCGACCAGACCGCCACGCAGTTCCTACATTTCATCGCAACGGTCCTGGACGGGGATCCCCTCTCGCAAAAGTGGTCCATCGGATATGCCTCTCACGACGTCGCCGCCCTGGGCCTGCCGGGCGAGAAACTCTTGGGTGTGCCAACGGGGCTCTGCGGCAACGGCCACCTCAAACTCGAAGGCGACGCCTCCATCACGAGGGGCGACTTTCTCGCCCCCGACATGAACTCCAACTGCGCCTCTTATCCCGAGTTCTACAACCAGCTGCTCGAGCTGTCCAACCAGCGCGCCGACGGGCTCGTCACGCCGCCGGTGCTTGCCGAGCACCAGCACAACCGCAAGCTGTACTCCATCGCCAACAATCCCAATTACTTCTCGCCCGTCGTGGCCAGCCTGGCAGTCACCCCGGCGGCACACACCTTCGTATGGGCCCTCATGGCCAACCACTCGGCCGAAGACCCCCGTGGATTCCTCGAGCACCACGTCCTCGACGACTTCTTCTCCTACAAGCTCCAGCCCGACGGCTCGCGCAAGTACTCCCACGGCAGGGAGCGCATTCCAGAGAACTGGTACCGCCGCAGCCACAAGGACCCGTGGACTCTGGCGGATATCGTCCTCGGCGTCGCCTCCCAGTGTCTCGCTCACCCGTCCACGTGCCAAGTTGGCGGCAACACCGGCACCGTCAACTCCTTCCAGGGCATCAACCTCGCCGACCTCTCCGGCGGGCTGATCAACGTGCTCGACGATCTGCACGACCCGGCCCGGCTGAGCTGCTTCCTCGCCCAGAGCATCCGGGCAGAGGTGCCGTCGTCGCTGGGCAACATCTTCCAGGGCGTGCTGCTCGACGAGGCGCTTGCGCTCGTGAATGAGAAGCTGCTGCCTTCTCTTTCCGAGCTCCTGGGAACGTGTCCCCATCTGCCCCCAGGAAAGGCCATCCATCAATATGCTTCCCAGTTCCCGGGTGCTGCTTCTCGAAGCGGACTCCGTGCCGAGACGGCCAAGGATACAAACGGCTATCCCGAGGATGCGCCACGATAGAAGGGGAGTGGCTTCTTTCTCGATCAGGGTCAAGTAAAGTCTATTGTAACTATTGGGGGGGGGGGGGGGGGGGGTGCGCTCTTGCTTATACGGCAAGTGGAATCGGCGACTTGTTTCTGTGTAGTCATATATTTATATAATCATTTTATTGCTTTTCATTGCCTTTTCTTCGTTTTCGTGCATTTTCACTCATTATAGTTCTTGTTAATCTCTGTACTAGTTCAAGTTCCCCGTACTCTTATGCATCCACGCGACACACACTCAGGAACCATCCCACGGTGCTCGCACACTCTTGACCTTGCATCCGGATGCAGCCATGGTATCCCACCACCCGGTTCAATACGCAATGTGCTTCCCGTTCAATGAACTGCACGCGTGCGAAGAACAAGCATCCCAGCTGCCATGTCCAGCGGCCGGCACGTCTGAGAGACAAGGAAGCCTAGCTGGGAAACGATATCTGTCATGCTTCGTTGCTCAACTATATTCATCGTTTGTATTACCAAGTTGGAAGAGGCCAGCAGACGAGGAGGGCGCGACGTGGCCGGGACTTGCCACATTTTGCGAATGATTGGCGGAGGCCGGCGCTATAGGGCACAGATTCGGACAGAAGAGCCATGATTGGGAAAGGAACAAATCAATAGATGAAGAAACTATAGCTTAGTGGATGTCACGGAAAACAAGTATAAGGAGCAAGAGAGACGTATAGAAAAAAGAAGTCTTGATATGTTATCTACATCTGAATGGATAAAACATACATGAACATTGATTGTTGCAATCTCGTGTGTGACCATGTTGAAGGACAGATGTTTCGTAGTCCCATTACTCGGTGAAAAAAGGAGAAGGGGGGGGGGAGTAGAAAAAGAAAAAAGAAAAAAAGAACAAAAGAGGAAAAAAGAGGAAAAAGAAAAGAAGGAAAAAAGAAAAATAAATAGAAAGAAAAAAAAGAAGAATGAAAGAGGAAAAAAGAAAAAGAAAGAAAGAAAAAAAGAGAATAAAAGAGGAAAAAGGAAAAAGGAAGAAAGATAAAACTAAAGAGAAAAAGAAATTGGGGCGGAATGCCACGCAAATTCTGCTCAACTCATTCAACCCTCGTCACCCATCTTTGCGAATCAGCTGATTTCCATCCACCAAGCAGGTAAACCCCTTTTTCGATATCACAACCGTCGGTTTCCTACACCGAAACGGCCTTTTCCGGCGTTTCGCCCAGCCCAACCAGCACCCCATTCCTACTCTCCGACACCAAACTCGCCGCTTCGACAAACTCCAAGCACGGATCCCGGTTCTCCATGACGGGAAACTCGCGCACCAGCCTAACGAGCAGATAGATGCTCTGGGTAATGCACTGCTGCTGCGCAGGACAGATCCTCGGCCCGCCCGAAAAGGCCACAAAGTCCCATGCCAGGCGGCGGCCCTCGAAGCGGCTGGGTCGAAAGACGTCGGCGTCGTCACCCCAGACACGCGGATCGTGAAGCTTGGAGTACATGTCTAGCATGACTCGCCGGCCCTTGGGGACGAGAACGGGACTCGTGCCGTCTGGACCGCCGCCGCGGGGGATGACGGTGTCGCGAACGGCGGTGCGGCTGAGACGGCCGGACGATCCGTGGACGCGCACGCCCTCGAAGAAGACGTTTCGGAACGAGTGCAGCGACTTGATGCGCTCAAAGGTCAGGGGCTCGTCCCCGAGAGAAAGGACCTCTCTGCGCAGTTGGGCCCAGATGTCGGGCCGGCGGACGAGATGGAAGAGCACCGAGGAGAAGATGTTGGAGATGCTCAGAAACGAGGGCATAAACACATGCAGCGTCTCATGGCGCAGTACGATGGGGTCGCGCACCGCCTTGGCCAGTTCGTCGAGCAAGACGTAGTGCTGTCGTGCTCTCTCGTCGTCGTTTCTGTCGTCGTTTCTGTCGTCATGTTTGTCGTCATGTTTGTCGTCGTCCTTGTCGAGCGTCGTCTCAGCCTGGTCCGCAGACGTCCTGCGGCGGCTCTGGTCGAGCGCGCGCGCGACCTGGCGGTCGATGAAGCCGTGCACAATCTCGACGTTTCTCTCAAACTCGGTGTCTCGGAAAAGGGGAAGGCTGCTGCTGTCGAGGATGCGTTTCTTGCCCAGGCTCTTGCGGCAGGCTCTGAAGGCGGAGAGCATTTCCTCGGCCTGGGTGGAATCGCCGGTGAGGCAGTTGAATGATTGACCAAAGACGAACTCGGTGCCGCTATCGAGAAACTTGGGGGAGAGAGTGGGAGGAGGAGGTTTTGTTCTTGTTAGTTTGGAGAAAGACTCATTGTGTGTGTGTGTGTGTGTGTGTGTGTGTGTGTGTGTGTAAGTCTGAATGTGAGTGAGTGAATGAGTGAATGAGTGAGTGAGTGAGTGAGAGTGAGTGAGAGAGAAGTAGGGAGACAGCGATAGCAAGAGAGACAAAGAGAAACACCACTTGCACTCACAAGCTTCGCCATCCATGGCATCAAGTCCACGGTCCGTCCATCCCGCGGCAACACCTCCATCAGACGATCAACATGCCTCTTGAACCGCACCACATCACCCAGCTCCGCCCTCACGAAGAGCGGCTTGATCAAGTTCCTCGACCGCCGCCACGCGGCCCCTTCGTTGGTCAAGATGCCCAGTCCCGTGAACCGCAGCATCGGCCCGCTCCGCGTCTCCTCCTTGCAATAGTCGTCGGCCTTGAGCGCCAGAATCGTCCGCCAGTTGTCACTGTCGGTCGTGCAGAGCAGCGTGCCGCTCGGGGAGCGCTCCTCGAACGTCGGCCCGCATCGGAGAAACTGCTCGAGGAAAAGTCGATTGTATCGGCCCCGGGCGAAGCCCTCGAGACGCCGGCGCTGAAGGTCCCGGCCCCAGGGATCCAAGAGCCAGGGCAGGCGATGGGGGTATTTCCTCGGTGGCTGGCAGCCGAGACGGCGGCGACGGACGCGGCGGCGATATTGAACGACGAGAGAGCGGATGAGGAGGACGGCGGAGAGGGACACGATGAGCGGGACGAGGAGGAAGTGTTTGGACATTTTTGTTTTGTCCTCTTTGCTTCTCTCTCTCTCTCTCTCTATGATTTATACATCTATTCGTGTCGTCTCAGGTCTGCGCCAACTCATCCAGTGTCACCCAGAGCCTGTAGGAACAGGTTCCAGCCTGTTGGAATCGAGAAACCCCAGGGAACCTTTAAGCTGGCGTCTCGCGGGGGTCTCCAGACTCCAGACCTGCCTCCGGAATCCGGACTTTGAGCGCGGGAGAAGGATTCAGATGCACGTGAATGCAGCATGATCAACACACCGTCTCTGCACTCTTCCCCTTTGGGAGGCACACGGCAGACAACGGTGACCAATAAAGACGATGCATACGGCAAGCACTCCAACCCGTTTGTCTTGCCTTTGCGACGCGGCAGGCCCCGAGCGAGAAGAAGATAGAAAATTCCCTCAGCCATGTCGCAGGTTGTTCCTCGGTTCCGAGCGGTATCGCGGCGATCAGAACGGGTTGCGGCAGCGAGGGGATTACATCACATCTTGTTTCAGTGTCAGACTGGCGGTGTCTCAGGAGTAGGTGCAAATATATCCTATATCCCGGTGTAAGAGCCTATCATCCGCATGAGAACATTGTGATGGCGTTTGTCGAGGGCGTCTGGGTGTCATTTCTCGCTTATAGCACATATATTAAAGACGTATATGTGAATATATGTCTTCATATGTATATGTGAATATATGTCTTCATATGTATATGCATATGTACATGTATACATATAGTTTGACTAGCGACTTTAGACAAGTCATCAAGAGTACAAGGTTTGAACTTTACAATATATATTACAAAGTTTATTCAACATATTAGCTAATAGGAACTGGCCACGGCGCACAACCCCGTCCTTTGCAACGCCGTCAACCTTTCGACTTAAGGAGTCCCGGCTCATTGCCTCTCCGTCTACTCATGTCTGCCCAGCTTACTAGCTTCCCCCTTCCTTGATGAGGGAATTGTGTACCTATCCAGACAAGTTACAAACCGACTTTGAAGCCCTCCCCACCCACCGCTTCCATCCCCAGGCGTACACGTCGTGGCAGACGCCTCAGGAGGTTTTGTCATGTTCCGTTTATATCCCTTCCTCGGTCCTGAGCCTTGGCCACGCGACCTTTCCATGATGTATCATGCCAGGGGGCGCGAAACGCGGATCGTCCCCGTCACTCGTCGACGCCTTAGCGTGAACCACGGACTCGGAATCAACGCTGGGCCTCGTACAGATATCACCGATGGGCATGATGAGGATAGAGCGCGTCCGACCGGGTGGCGCTATCCGGAGATGTGTTTTCTTGCCATAACCGCCTTGCTCAGTAGTACTCTATCGACGATGTATGCAAAGTCCGCGGATTCAAGCGCTTCGGGCACACATGCGTTACATAGAACAAAAAAAAAGAAGAAGAAAAAAAAAAAGAAAAGACAGACCCTTTCGTGAATATCATGCAAGGCCGTGTAGCAAAAAGTTGGAAATCACAAGAATATCCAATCGTCCGCCAGACTGAGCGCAACAAAGTCATGGGCTCTTTTCATTCAGTCTGGGACAAACAGTCGATTTCGTGGCTAGTGAGAGTCATGAACACCGCCGAATCAGATGCGAATCACATGTTTTTTGGTATCAAGGAGGGCGTCAACCAACGTTTGACTAATCCGATGCCTTCTTGTCTCGAGACTGGGATCTGACGGACGGAGGCGTTCAAGATTGGTGGACTACGAGACGGAACGGTCACATTCAATCCCAACCGGCCAGCTTCTTGGTGCAAAGACAGTGGGCGCCGTCTCGACCAAAAGTGAGCTTCGGTCCTGCTGTCTGTCATGTCACAGATACGCCGTGACAGCTCTCCTCTCCAACTCATATGTACAAGAACATTACACTGCACAAACATTCTGTGCCGTGGCCCTTTTCCACGTCCATGTCGAGGTCTGCGCTTTTTCAAAAGTCCCTTTCGCTCAACCCTCCTGCCTCGACTGTCTTGTACCTTGATGACCCGTCACACAGCTCATTTCGATGGCGCAGGGGATACAGCAAAGGTGGGACGGATGAATCGGCTACACCAGACAAGGTCAGCCTTCTAAAACTTGCGTTCCGAAATTCCACCAACAAGGCGATGGGCTTTGGTTTAGATAGATGGTGTTTCTCTCTCTCTCTTTTTTCTTTTCTTTTCTTTTCTTTTCTTTTCTTTTCTTTTTCTTTTTTTTTTTTTTGTCAAGAATAAAAAAATAAAAATAAAAGACTTTGCAACATACTTCTCGTTATTGTACACCTTGGTGTTCTCGCCCAACAGCTCCTTCTCACGCTTCTGGTCCGCCCAGTACCGTCGGACTTGGTCGCGGTCTTCTTCGGCTTGCAAGAGAGGAATGAGGTGGATGCGAGCCCACATCTTTTCACGGGCCAGCTCGCTGCAATGAATCGGTCAGTTGAATCCAACATCTCTCTCTCCCTCTCTCGCCCTTTTTTTTTATTTCATTCCATTCATCCGGAAGGCGTAGATTCAAGTCAAGCGGCGAGCGGCGCAATGACAGTAATGGATGCAAGACAACATACTTGGCTTCGCGGATGCCACCGATGAGCTTGTACCAGCCAAAGCCCATGATGGCTCCGGCGCCCAGCAATAAGATGCCGGGACGGAATCCCTTGGCCGGGAGGTTTCTCTATCCCATGGCATGCGTGTCAGCATTTTGCTTTCGTGTATTTTGTGCCTTTCTCCCCTCCTTTTTGACACCCTGCCCGTTTGCCGCCCTGGCACGTCGGTGCTGCTGCTCAGATCGGCGGGTGCCGTCCGTGGCCCTGCGTCTGCGCGGGAAAAAATGCCATCCAGTATAGATCGATTTTCTCGCATCTCGAGGCAGCGTGCCACGCACCTTGTACTGGACGGGCTCGTACCCGCCCCGGGGGGGCATATCTTGCGCCATGGTCAAGGTATTTCGTCTCGAGCGTTGGGAGTCGTCGGAGTCGGAGTCGGAGTCGGAGTCGGAGTCGACACTTGCGAGTCAATCGATCGAGAACAAGAATTTCGAGGCTTGTGTGGTGTCTACGGGTGCGCACACGTAGTCAGAGCTGCTTGCTGATCCGATTGCCGCCTGCCTCCCGAGATGTTTTGTATTGAATTGCATGAGGCGTGCGAGGCAGATTGCTTTGCGTGAGTGGTGAGTGCCGGCGAGCTGGCCGCTTAAGTAAGCCAAGAGGGGCCTCGGTCCAGCCTACCCGGCAGTGAATTTTTCTCACGCGTCCGCCTTGGCGCTCGCCGCCGAAATAGAATTCGTACATTCATGTCGATTCTTTTTATATACTATTATTATAGTAGAAGAATTAGAACGTTAGCCTATAAACTACTTCTCAGTTTATTAGCTCACGCATGGCTTAGCCAGAAAAGGTTGATCCCAGTATCTCTCCGCGGTCAAAAAGAATTGTCAAGTCTCTGTACGCAACTCCGAAACGCTGCTTACGGAACATTTCACGACGTGGAAAGATGTTCGTACTTAAAGTACTTAAACCCGTTACACCACCTGCCGCGTTTCATTTATAGAATTATACACGGAAAGGAACCTGATAAAATGCTTTTTTTTTTAAAAAAAAAAGCAAGAACAAAAAAATAATGAATTACGAATGCTGCATCTCATAGGACATCCTGCATCTATCATGCTCTGTATCTATTCCTAGAAACACAAATTGATATCATGCGCATGCACGGAAACAGCATGCGTGCGTAAAAGCGTGGCCGTGACAGCATTCAATTCCTTCCTTTGCAACCGCCAACCCAACCCGTTCCGTTCCGTTCCGTACCAAATAACCCTACCCAATACCAATACCCAATACCAATACCCAATATTTCCTTATTCTTGATCGTAAAGCAGAGTCGTGATTGCGCTGTAGTCATGTTCCCTATCCATACCGTGTACCCAATTGTAATGTAATTCGAATGACTCAAAAGTGTAGTTGTAAAGAATAGACATTATTGTCATTGTGTTTCCAAAAATGAAAAAAAAAAACAAAAAAAAAACTAAAAAAAAACTAGGTTGGATGCACCAGCCTTGGCGGCTCCTATTCAACCTGCTGACTGACTTCTCCTTTACGTCTTGAGGACTTGTCTTGCTGGATGCCCGAGCCCCTCGCTCAGTCTCTTGGTGACGACGTCTGGGTCTGGTTCGTCGGAGCCCACAAATGTCCAGCTTTCTTCCGTCTCATCATCGTCCTCCTCGGCATCTGGTAGGTCGCGGTGGCCAATCTTGCGCTTGATCAGGCTCCGGGCATACTCGAGATCGCGATAGATGTTTTGAATGGCCGTGTCGACACCGTTGTCCTGCAGTCAAATTTCAGTCATTAGCATGCTTCTCCTCTCTCTCTCTTCTTTTTTTCTTTTTCTTTTTCTTTTTCTTTTTCTTTTTCTTTTTCTTTTTCTTTTTCTTTTTCTTTTTCTTTTTCTTTTCTTTTTTTTCCCACTTTAATAAAATTCTACAAGGTCAACACTCAACATACCTTGCGAATCTGTTCTCCCAACACACGGGCCTTGATAATCATGCGCTCGTTTCGAGTCGCCTGCCACAGCGCCCTGCCGAAGCTCTTGGAACCCCACCGTTTCAAGCTCACACCCACACCAAGGTCCTCCACGCGACTAGCAAAGAAGAACTGGTCGCCGAAAAAAGGTCGGATAATGGTGGGGATGCCAGCCCTCAGACTGGCGCCGGTTGTGCCCGAACCGCCATGATGGGCTGCCGCGTCAATCTGGCTGAACAGCCAGTCGTGCGGCGCAGACTTGATGGCCATGATTTCGGGGGGCATCTCGGGCTCGTCGGGGCGCGGTTTGGACGCATCATCCTTGGGTGAGATGCGATCGGACCATCCCTTGGACAGAATGCATCGGACATCGGCCGTCAGCACAGCATCAATGACCTCTTGCGTCATCTTTGCCGGATCGTTGACAATAATGGAGCCGAAACCGACGTAGACGAGCTTCTTGCCGTCGTCTCTTGCCTTCTTGATAAAGTCGGACAGCTCTCTCGGAGGCTCGTACTCGCCGCCCTCGTCCAAGAACCAGTACCCAGTGACTCTAATCCAGTCCGAAAAATCAAGAGGCGGGGCAACGACACTAGGACTAAAGTTGTAGAGAAAAGGCACCTTGTTGGGCTGCATCTTCTCCAAGCTCGTGTTGGGCAGACCGAGCGTCTTGTTGCGCCAGCGGTTAATCTGTTGCGCCGTCGCTTTCCAGAAAATATTGTCAAACATGACATACGTCATGTAATTGTAGGCGCCGCCCATCTTGTGCTCCGGCATGATGAAAGCGTGTGGATAGGCGCGGGTCCGCGTCCACGGCATAGTGAAGGCCCTGAAGTAGGGAATGCCGAGCTTCTCCGCAATGTGAATACCAGCCATGGCGGACGGCGACTCGACCAAGAGCTCGGAGCCCTCGCATGCTGCATACGCCGAATCGAGCAGTTCGTCCAGCCAGCCACGGAATGCCGAGTTGGCTTCACGCAGAAACGAGAGCGTGAAGGTGCCATTCTCGATGCACAACCGCATGAGCTCCCCTGGATCCCCCTCCACCTTTCGGAACTCGATGCCATGAGATTCAATCCAGTCCTGAAACTCGGCGTGCGTGGCAATGCGGGGCCGGTGTCCTTCGGCCAGCAGACCCTTGCAGAGGGCAATGTACGGCTGCACGTCACCTCTCGAGCCAATCGTCAGGCACGTGATTCGCATGGAATGCGGCGGTTTGAAGTTGAGAAAGGAGCCATCCGTGTCGTCCATGAGGATGGTCGGGGCGCTGCGCTGCGATTCAACAACCTCGTGGGGTAGTTGGATTTCGTGGTGGAAGATTTCATCTCGTCTCGCAGATCTCAGCGCATCTCTCTCCGCCATGGCTGCCTCCTCTTGCTCCTTCTCCTTTGAATGAACAATCCCCGAGTCCATGTCATGCCGACATTTCTCCAGGCTTTGAAGCAGAGTCACCGTGCAATCATCACGGACGTCCACCTGACTAAACTCAAAAAAGAGCTCTTCATGACCACGAATGACAACTGTCAGCCCCGAGTACCCCAGACGGAAACCTTTCTCCTTGTGAGCAGTTTCGATGTCCTTCAAGGGCAGGATGAGTTTGGTTCTCGTGCCGGGCAAGAGACTGCGAAAACAAAAAGACCGGTCGCTGACGTAGATTTTGCCATAGAGCGGCAGGACCCGGATGATGCAGCCAAAATACGTGGCCTCGAGCATTTCCGTCTCCGGCAAAGCAAAGTGAGCACGGAAACGTTCTATCGAGGTTTGGGCCTTCCCGTCAGAATCCTCCTCTAGCTCGTCTTCATCAGGGCGAAGCTCCGCATGCTCGCCGTAGTGTTTATGACCACCCTTCCACATGCCCGATACCTTTTCAACATATCCCATAGATTCTGCTGCCAGGAGCGTGCTCATGCGCTTGCCGGTCTTGTTCAGATAGTCTGCAAAGGCACCTGCGCGCTGAAGTGGATATGAGCCCATTTTGGTGAGGCTGTGCAGCTTTGGGGTAGCAGATCTTGGAGGCTGCTGCGATTCTTTCCCGGTGTATCCCAGTTGACTGGTGTGTCCCGTGGTTGCTGCGCGTCTGGCTGAAGACGAAGTCCCGGGACGAGACGACTCGGAATCTACGGAAACACCACCTCCTCTTTCTCTCTTGGTCGATTCGCCGGACTCTTCCGATCGGCGCAAGGTAGGAAGGCGGAAGACTTCACTGCCCTGAAGTATTTGGCTCGCCGTTGGGTCTTCGGTAGCCACCGACATTGTCAAGTTGGAGAAACTTGGATCCTCTATAGAAGATTGCAAGTTGGAACTAGACGATTTCAAGACTGGCCTCGACTTCTCCTCCTCCACACGACAGCTGCTTTGGGTTCTGCGGTGTCCGGTGAAGGTCCTGCTAGGACTCTGTTCTCTGATGAAACTGGACACCTCGTGACTTCGTCTACCCGTCTGACGCAAGGCGTCCATGCTGGGTCGAGAAGAGCACTCCAGACTAGCCCGTGGACTAGAGACAGTTGAGCGCGGTGACATGGGCGCCAGAGTCGCCTTGACGGGCTCCGGGAGTTTTGTCGGGAGCTTCTTATCGACTTGTAGGCTTTGCCGTGCCGAGGAATGGGGGTGCAGAGGCGAAGGTTGATGGGTCAGGTGCTCAGCGTTCGCCCTTTGGTCTCCATCATCCTGATTCAGATTTGCCTCGTCTGCAATGCGCTGTCCTGCGGTCCTGCTGTTTGATGAAGCCTCATCTACCAAAATTTTGAGGACATTGATGGCCTCCCTACCAAGATTGAAAAAGGAAAAGAAGTACTAAAACCAGGGGCGCAAATAAAAAAAAAAAGAAAGAAAGAAAGATTAGCGTCTGGACGGTTCGTTTGTTGTCAATGATTTGCCTCAAGAGAGTACGTACCTCGTCAATTGCATATGTCTCGTCGTTGTCAATGACTCGTATCTTGCACGTGTCGGAAAATTCCATCATTTGCGTTTCCTCTACATCGATTATGTTGTCAATGGGAAGAGATATCTTGACGCTATCGCCTTCGTTGTGGCTTCGAAAGATGACCCGCTGGAGACTCTTGACCCATTCCTTGGCACTTGGGGCGCTGTCGGCCTTGAAGTTGTAAGTTCGGTGGCGGGTGACGACGTTGAACTGTAGACCGTCCTTATCACTATCAGCGATGGTGGCAGAAATGGCGAATCTTAGATCTATTTGGCCGTGAGGAAAGTAGATATTTGTCGAGTCTCGGTAGTAGGATAGTACATCGCCCTTCAAGCGAAACCAGTGCCTGTGGTACTTTGGATTCCGTTTCCCGCTTTTGGACATGTAGCCAGACTTGGCCACCGTGTTCTGCGAAATAATTAGTCCATCAAGTTTGAGTGGGTGAGGAGAAAAGAGAAAGGGTAAGAGTGAATCGGAAGTCGCGGGGGAGCTCAGACGCACAGCTTTCTTTGGGAGGTAGGCATAGAAGCAAACATGCCTCGCGGTGATGTAGAGGAAGCCCTGAAGGAGCACGCTTTGCAGTAACCAGCAAGGATATTCTGAAGACACGAGTCATGATTGTTAACTTGAACAACACCAGTTCATCAGGGCGTCGGTGCGTCGGCCGAAAGTGATCATGTCGCAAAACGTACCTTCTATGACTTGCTCTGGCTCGTCAAACTCGAATATCTCCATGAGCCGCTTGGCCAATGCAGAGGACTCATCACCATCATCAGACGCCGCGGTACCAGTGGATCGTCTCCGCATTTCAACGCTGGACCTGGCGGCCATCTCGGCCCTAGCCTGGAGCATGCGGCTCATTACAGGAGCTAGTCGACCGTCCTCGACGTCGATTGCGGTGTCTGGTGCTTGAGGATGCTCGGCGGACTCGTTTGTATCGTCCGAGGGCTCCACTGGTGGCGCCGATAATCGACTCGATTCGGACTTTTTGAATTTGCGTCTGGGGAGAGTGGACAGAGACTTGAGCAGCCGGTGTCCCGATGACAGCTTTTTCTTGTGGCCACGTCTCTCATCCTTGGCTCTCGGCGAGAGTACAACGGTTTGGGAAAGGTCTTGACTTGCCGGCCCTTGCATGTTCTCTCCATCTTCGTCATCGCTGCTGCCATCGTCAAAACGTGTGTTGAAGTCGACGCGAGAGCCCGCAGCAGCTATTAGTCCAAAAATGCTTTGGTTCATATTGACGGAGACTGCACGTTCACGACGAGAAGCGGTATCATTGGGTGAATCCTCATCGTCGGAATCGCTCTGTCTCAAACGCTCTGGGAAGTCGAGGCTGGCGCCTGGTGATGAGGGGAGGTGACGGCTCTTCTTTTGGAGTCCTCGCCTGCTGCGACAGTTTGTGGGGTGACTGGGATCATCGGCATTGGTCGATTTGGTCGCGTCGTTGGATTTTACGCCCGAGTTTGGCGATGGGGGTGGGGGTTTATCCATGCTGGGTAGTTTTGTATATGTATGCGTATATGTATATGTAACTATATAGAGAAAGTGATGGCGAGAGACAAAGGCGAGGATTTGGGTTCGAGGTGTATGTGCGGGAGAAACTTTGATGAAATAAAGTCGGGATGGAGTCGAGGACAGCGGCACTTGCTGCCTCTGCGCTAGAGTGCGCGCTTGGAGATGAGGCTGGACGCCGAAGCTGCGCGGCGATGGGAAGTCAGTCGACGCGAACAGATGATGACGATCAAGATGCACGATACATGAGGCGCTGACGCTGTTTCGACTCACCAAAACTCTATGGAAACTGCAGTATACGCCAGTCTATGGACCCCCCGAGCGTGGGGACGGCAAAGAGATGAAGGAGATGACGACGAGAGACGATGACGGCAAGGGCTGGACGGGAATCATGGTTCGTCTTCAGCGGATGGCAGATGGCAGATGGGCCGGGAGTTGTTTCGAGCGGCACCGAGCCTCGAAGCGGATGGGATTGGGGGCAGGCAAGGAGGACAGGAGGACCCCAGGTGCCGTGACCCGTCTCGTCTGGTCACTGGTCACTGGTGCCTGACATGTGTGGTTGACAGAAAGTTGTGGTATTGATTTTGGAAATGGGAACTAGGACGACTAGGACTAGCGGCAGAGGAGGAGGACCCATGCTCGGCTATGATTGGGCCCTCGATCCAGGAGTCCAGAGGGGCCTCTCCACTGGGTGCGCTCCACCAAGATCCCCCAGCTTAGACGTCACTGAACAGGTCTGGTTGGCCGGCCAGAGGCAGCCGGAACGCCGGCAGCTGGCGGCAGCTGACAGCAGCAGGCAGCAGCCGGCAATGGGGCAGCGGACGAACCAGACGCGACATGGACAGTTGGCCGGCAACATCCAAACTCCAAAGTCCAACATTGGAGTGCCTAGCCGGGTAGCGTTGCACCGACATGGGATCCCGAACACTGCATTGCATGCGGGCATAGTGCGGGCACGACATTGATCAATCGCGGCCCAGGTTGATCAGGTCGACACATCTCTTTCTTTTTTTTTTTTTTTTTTTTTTTTTTTTTTTTTTTCGGTTAGGCTCACAGGTGACGGGCACGAGGGAACGGCGATGCTGCTGGTCGGACCAGCACTCGGCGTGGCAAGGCCGGTCTGGTGGGCAGGTCAGCCGAGGCAGGAGCTCCCGGTCCATTTCCGGCCCATTTCCCCGCCTTGAATTGCCCGTGCCTGACAAAGGCGCGCTTGTTGATTCATTTCCGTAAAACTGTCAGATCAGCTTCAGCTTCTTCTTTGCCCAGACCAGCGATGCATTTGCATGCCCGGCGATGCGGCCGGAGATGTGGCAGATGTGGCAGATATGGCAGATGTGGCGAGAGGGGGAGCGAGCTGACTGTGCGAGTTGATAACGGCCAAGTCGGAGGTTTTGCCGCATGTACCTGCAACGTGGGTAACGAGGCATTCTCGAAGCCCGTCGAGATGAAGGAACACGAATGATGGTGGAAAGTGATTGTTTTCATTATTATTATTTTTTTTTTCATCCAAGCGCGTATTGATGTAATCAGCAGGGAAAAGATATGATCGTCCTTCGAACCCGTCGGAAATTCGAAAAGAGTGAATCATAAACGACGAAACAGAGGCAGATCTGGCGCGTGCATATTCTACAAATCAAGTCATGAATCATGTACTCTCGCATGATGTGTCGAAAAAAAATAAATGCAACTCTCAATCATCCCGTCTTTGGTCATTCCTTCCGCACGTGGGGCTCTGGAAACAACCCCGTCATCTCCTCCACCTATATCTTCCGTCCGGAATCCCCAGAAAAAAAAAGAGAAATGAAACAAAACGAACAAGAGAACAAAGTGTCAAGACCCAAAGTGCGTCCTGTTTCACATTGCAAAAAGACGGCATATTTCAGGAAAATATAACATAAAAAAAAACATTTGAAGCACCACCCAACCGACATGGCGCCGCTTTTCTCGCCGTCCCTCATCTCCCACGACATTGTCTCCTCCATGCCCCAAGGCTACACCATCCGGCCTCTCGAGAAGACGGATTACGAAAAAGGCTTTTTGACATGTCTGCACGACTTGACCTGGACGGGCGACCAAACTGCTGACGAATTTGGCGCTCGGTACGACGAGATAGACTCCAACGGCGCGGGGCCGTATTATTACATTGTCATTGAGCATGAGGGCCGTATCGTGGGGACGGGGGCCGTCATTGTTGAAAAGAAATTGTAAGCCATCTGTCTCTCTCTCTTCTTTTTCTGAATCTGTTTTCTTTTTCTTTTTTTTGTTTGGCCCGGGGGGGGGGGGGATGTGTGTGGAAGAGGGGGTAGAGGGGGGGTTTGTTTCTCCTACATGTTCCAGTATGAAACTATTTCTGAAAGGAAAACAATAAACAAAAGTCCCCGATAATATACCCACGTATATATAAAAAAAGAGAGTGAAACTAAAAGTATTCAGCATTTGGAACCGCGCGCTGGTCGGCCACGTCGAAGAAATCTGCATCTCAAAGGACCATCAGGCCCAAGGCCTGGGGCTCAAGATGATCAACGCCCTCGACAGCGTTGCCAAGAATGTTGGCTGCACCAAGAGCTTGCTCAACTGCGACCCTGGGAAGAGTGGCTTTTACGTCAAGTGCGGGTATTCTAGTTCTGGTTTGGAAATGCAGCATTCATTTCAGCACAGTACATGAGGGGAGGCGTTTTGTCAGTTGTGTATGGCTTTTTTTTTTTTATAGTTTGTTGTCCAGGCCTGTGGATTTACTTATCGCTTGCATCTGTGATTCCGAAAAAGAGGGCGAAATGGTCGTTCCGCATGACGTGTGCAAAAGATGTAGGGAAAAGGGCATCCTGGATGTTCAGAGTCTAAATATATTGATAAATGTCTTCTGTTACGCCTGTCGAATAAGCTCCCCTCCTTGTTTTTATCTTTTTACAAAAGGACGTGACCAAGAAGAAAAGGAAATCGGCGCCGAGATACAGGAACTGCACAGAGAAGAGAAGACAAGAGCAAGAAAGAGAAAGGAAGAAATAAATAAATAAATAAATAAATAAAGAAAGAAAAAAAAAAGAAAAACAAAAAGAAAAAAAAGGCCTACAACATGCTCCCAATTGGCCGACATTACAGCTTAATCCAACCCGACATCCACTTCCTCACCGCGGTTTTCGCCTCGTCCACAAGACCCAGTTCTACATAATAGTTAGCCTTGTATTCAGAAACCCTAAACCCCAGGTCCTTTCCCCTCCAGACCTTATACGGGGAGAGGACCATATGAAGAAGAAGACAGAAGTGGAGAGAGAAAAGAAGGGACCCTTGCTCACCTAGAAGAAGTTGCACTGCACCCCTGATGCCCGAGTCGAGGGCGGATGACATCCATCCGTGGGTGAAGGAAGTGTGCTCTCCCACAAAAATCATCTACATCCGAGGGCCGTCAGATTCATGTCTATACATGGGGGGGGGGTATACTTTGGGAGGGTGTTCATTGGGAGGTGTTCATTGGGAGGGGGTTCATCCACAAAAATGTCATGTACGTACGTGGCTGTGCAGCTTGAAATACTCGGGCATGTACAGCTCATGCTGGCCGGCCGTCGGCGAGGCCCAGGCCCCCGCGGTAAAAGGATCCAGCGACCAGCACTTGCGGGCAAAGTTGCCGGTGTACAGCTTGCGGGTGTGTTCCCCGTGGATCTCGGACATGGCATCGAGGATGTACTGGGCGTGTTCGGCGTCGGACATGGTCACCAGGCGGGACATTTCGTGGTTGACGGTCCCCTCGGCGTAGGAGCCGATGATGACGGCGGGCCCGGTGCCGTTGATGTTGTAGGAGGGGTAGCAGGCGAAGCCGAGGCCGGGGATGTCGGCCTCGGTGCTGCAGCCGCCGTAGATGGGGTTGGGGAGGTGCTCCCAGAAGCGGTCCGAGTACTCGAGCATGACCTTGCAGCAGGAGTCGTAGACGAGGTTCTGCAGCGCGTGGGTCATGGTGGCGCTCATGTCCGGGAGGCGCCACTGGCGGACGACGGTGAAGGGCGCCGTGATGACGGCGTAGTCGAAGCCGGACTCGTGGGCCGTCTTGTCGGTCCAGTGCCGCCTCCACCGGAGGGACAGCCGGTTGTCGTCAAAGTCGATGCGCTCGACCTTGGCGTTGAGACGGAGGCTGTCGTTGGCCTCGAGCAGGGGGCGGAACGACTCGGGCAGCCGGCTCATGCCGCCGTCGACGGTGCGCCAGCTGTCGCACCATTCGTAGAAGTTGTTGGTGATCCAGGTCCAGAAGCTGCCGGCCGGGTTGTCCTGCTCGGAGAGGATGTCGGAGCTGTTGAGACTGCCGTGGAGGTGCTGCGTCAGGAAGGCGTATTCGGACCACCGGTCCCCCTTTTGCTTGTCGCCGAGGCCGCCGTCGATCCACTCCCGATGGGCCTTGTACATGCTCGTGGCCATCTTGACCATGAACTTGCGCCCGGGGAGCGTCTGGTTCAGCTTGCGGGTCAGGGCCGTGGTCTCGGCGTCCATCGGCTCCGGGCGCGACAGGGAGGCGTTCTCCCGGACTTGCCGCACCGTCGGAGGCAGGCCGCTCGGCATGCGGAACTCGCCAAAGTACTGAAGGCCGTTGTCGCTGTCCTCGATCCACGGCGTCACGTCCAGCCGCAGCGTCTGGTTGTCCGCGTTGAGCCGGTTCATCTCCTCGATGAGCTGATAGACGAGCTGGAAGTCCGAAATGTTCATCGTGTTGCCGCTCTCCGGATCGGTGTAGTCGAGCGGTATCTTCATGGCCCCGAGGTCCTGGTACGAGTAGTTGGACGGCCCGCCGGTGAGGTACGCCGTGTGGATGCGCCCGCCGAGGCGGTCACTCGCCTCGATCATGGTCAGGTTGGTGAAGCCGGACTGGTGCAGGATGAGATAGGTCATCAGGCCGGAGAGGCCGGCGCCGACGATGGCAATCTCCTTGGCCTTGGCGGCCTTGACGTCGACGACGCTGGGTTCACGCTGATGGACGAATTTGAGGCCGTCGAACCAGGGTCCCAGGGGGTCGAAGTGGTTCGAATGGGTCATCGGAATGGGCTCTATATGGTTAAGATGAAGATGAAGAAGGTGGACGTCAGCCTTCACAACAACGTCGCTCTTTTCTATTCCAGTAAGACGTATCGTGTATGTTGGGACTCACTCGCAGCGGCCCTCTTCGCAATCTGCTTCTTCGCCGCACCAAGATCCTGCGCCCTGCTCCGACCGACGAGCTCGCCCGCGGCGTTCCATGCCGACACGCAGCCCGGCGAAGGGGCATCGTGGGGTACGATCCAGACGAGTCTCGCCTCGGCGGCGTGAATCTCTGACGAGGCAATCTCGTGATGCGACTCTTGCCGTGACTCGGACGCGCAGGAACCGTAGGTAAAGACCACCACGCCTGCAACGTCGTTTGCATGCAACACGCGGATATTCGCCAACTCGGAGTCCGGATTCTCATGCAACTGTATCTGCAGAGGAAGAGACGCTTTGGCTACGCATGTGGCAGCCAGCAGGGCTGCTGGCCAAATCGCACGGAGCAGCATGGTGCGTCTTTTTTTTTTCTTTTTTTTTTCTTTATCCCCTCGGGAACAATGAGGCTTTTATGCAGCCTGTGTATAGCGGAGAAAAAAAAAATAAAAGGCGGGGGAAGGGAAGGGTTCGTCTTGTTTTCCCTCACTCTCTCTCTTTTTCCTTTTCTTTTTTCTTCTTTCCCTTTTCCAGCCTTTGAATCTCAACGAGGGGACGGATGCTTGAAATAACAAGACAGAGAGTGAAGTAGCAGAAAGACGAAATCAAAAACATACAATCAGGGCACTTTTTATCCCTCCCCGAGCCCTCCCTCTCCATGGAGTCACCTTGATCCCGTGGCCCGTGGCTGACAAACATCGGAACAGACTGGCAGGCTGTATTTCCTTGCCGAGACCCTGTACCTACATTGTAGTGCTCACTCTCCCGCTTACCTTGCATTGACTGGGAGAAATTGGCCGACGATCCGCATCTTCAAGTGATGTCTGGCTCTGACTGTATCGCGCGGATGGGTTCCGAGTTCGAGACACGTCACATGATTGCTGCACGGAAAGGAGACCCTGCAGAATCGAGATTCCGAGAAAAGCCATGGAAGACACCGCGGATGCCGTATCATGTCAAACCAAGTCGCGACTTGACTGCTCGATATCCCTCGTCAAAGTTGCCTGCAGTCTTATAACACGAAGGCGTTTGGATGTTTGGACGCAAGGAGCTTTCTGTCAACGTCGGACACTAGCCCGATGTGGTTAGCGCGGTGGAACGAGGCCGGGCGGAAGTCTCGACATTGAAGGTCTCGGCTTGTCGAGGTCGCTCACTTTTTTCCTTTTTCCTTTTTTTTTTTTTCTTTTGTCCTTGTTTCCATTTTTGCCCATTATCATTATTATTGCCTGTCTGTATTTGTTCATTGGCTTGCTTATCCGACGCATTATGCGGGACTGACTCCCCCGCGCGTCATGTTCACGTCAACCTGGAGAAAATCCTTGGTCATTCTCTGCACCGTCCAGCAGGAAACAAGGTACCAACCTCCAGGGCAGGGAAGGGTTGATGAGCGGCCTCCCCCCCCTTAATATTTTTACAAAGCGCCATTTTCTCGCAGCCTGCGCTCGGAAGCCATCTGATTGGTGGTGCGACCCCGGCACTTTTCCGTGGTGTAAGACGGGAAGCGGGAGTGCGAGGCGGGGGCCGGGACAGGAACTCTGTTTAAAAAAATAAAGAAAAATAAATAAATAAATAAATAAATAAAATAAACAGTGGTCTGACACTGAGCTCTGTTCATGATGCAGCCAGATGTTCCGGAGTTTCGGTAGCCGGCACTTGGGGGATTTGTGTCTGGGACGAAACTGTAGAGTGCATACGTCGGCCGGATGATGCAAAACCACAACGACATTGGTCGCACTTCTGGCCACGTCAAATAAAGGGGTCTGCTTACCGGTTGTAAGTGCCCATTACGCGCCTGTTGGCAAGTCGAGCAACTGTCGAACCTGATGGAAATGTGAGAAAGAGGATGAACATGGGGCCATACTACAGGGGGTCGTCCGTCAGTCCCCCCAACTTGTTTTACACATTGATACTACGTACATACATGATATGGAGATGTAGGGCGCCAGAACCCACTATCAATGGCAATGAGGCTCGAAACATGCAGTCAGACTCAGCCGCTGTTTGAGCAGCGGGCAGCCTAGTTGCCCGTTGCAAGAGCGTGGCCGCGGCCGGGCAAGTACGATTCTTGCATCTGATTTGCTTTTGCGTATGGATAGGAAAAAAAAAAAAAAGAAACGAAATATAAAAAAAAAAAAGACGAAAAACAAACAGAACAAGGCAGTGAGGACACCTACCGTGAGCGGGCAACCGGTTGCCTAGGCGGTTTGGGGCCTTCAGCCCCTGAACTGGATGGTTCAGCTTGAGTCGGAGACGCATGGCATATCGATAATCGCACGCAAGATTTGCATACCCATGTAGACATGTAGACATGTACATATCCATGTACATATGATGTACATGTGTAGCACAAACACGGGACGGTTCTCTCTGTGTATTGTCTGCCGTGTACTTTGAAACGGAACCTTACAGCAGGGCGGAAATGGCCGCCCGTTTAGAATTTTGTACCACCATGTCGTGACTCGCGAGAATCTGCAGCCAGACTTGTCACTTTTGTTGTCGAGGCTCTGCAGCAGGGGCGACTGGGTTCAGCTCATGGCCACAATCGGGGCGAGAGTCGAGAACTCGAGATGGAGAAGTCGGACAAGGGACGTGACGATGCGGAGGCGCCAGTCGGTCGGGACACGATGCAATCTGCAGGCCATTCTTGTTGCCGCGTCGTGTTTTTTTTTTTTTTTTTTTCCCCTACGCAAGATAACGGACCGTTGTCAAAGACGCAGAGGTTGTCAAGGTGAAAGAAGGGCTTTCAAGTTTCCACGTGCTTGCGCCCATCTTCCCACTCAGAGACGTCTTGGCTTCACGTGACGCCGGCAGAATCAGCTCGGGCGAAAAGTTGGCCTGCGGGTCGCGAGTACTCCTAAGTACTTAGATAACATGTTGGCACCAAGATTGCACGCCAATGTGTTGGGATGTACCTAAGCGGCCTGGTGGCAGCCGCAGGCCGAGCATTCTAAAGTTGGCAGGCAACATTTTTGCCTACTTTTTGAAGAGAGGGCAAGATCTAAGAGAAGCAATATATATATATATATATATAGGAAAATAAAATAAAAAAGAAAAGAATAGAGAATAACAAAAAAAAAAAAAAAAAAAAAAAAAAACTTAAAGGGCAAATTTGTATCCCGAGCCGCAAACCTTTGGAGTTGGCAAATGGCAACCAGCAGTATGAAATCCGACGCGGAGTCGGATCCTTCAGCTAGCCAGGAAGGGAACCTCCGAGCAGAGTCCAGGTCCAGAAAGACAGGTTTCAAGTCGCCTACATTTGACGACGCTCTGGCGTCATCGTACGTCGTACCTAGGGCCGCTGTCCAGATGGCGCAGCACGACATGCTCTTGACGCGAATAAAGGCAGAGAACCTGATGACCGATGGACGAAACCTGCCGAGTCCCGGTTGTACGTCTACATGATAAAGTCCATGGCCTGGGAAGATGCTTCGGCCAGTGCATCCGCCCCCGTGCGGAGTTGCGTGCCCACACGGTCATGCACCGTGCATGTGACGCGAGGGTGTTTTCTCTCTTTTCGGTGTATGTGTGACGTATGTCGCCTCTCCCGTTTCTGTAGGTGGACATTCATAAGAAAAGAGAGCGCCCCATAAACACCTGACAGGAACAAAAGGAACACAGAAGACAAGACGTATTCATCCACGATAACAATCTTCGCCTCCCGCCAGCATGCCTCCGATTCTCCTCCCACCCAACCGGCCCGAGAAGCGCATCTTTGCCGGCGGCGCCCGCCTCTCGGCCTTTCGCTCCTCCTCCTCCTCCTCCTCCTCCTCGTCGTCCTCGTCGTCAACCAGCTATTCCGCCCACCAGGGCGAAGACTGGGTCGCCTCGACGACGTGCTGCGCCGGCACCGCCCCCATCGGCTACTCGCGTCTCCCGGACGGTGTGCTCCTGCACGAGGCCGTGGCCGCCGATCCCGAGACGTGGCTCGGCCCGCAGCACCTGGCCCGGCACGGCCCCGACACCAAGCTCCTCGTCAAGCTGCTCGATGCCGGGCAGCGGCTCCCCGTCCACGCCCACCCGCCCGCGGACTGGGCCGGCCAGAAGCTCGGCGCGGCGCACGGCAAGGCAGAGGCCTGGTACGTCCTCACCCCGGGATCCGTCTGGCTCGGCCTGACCGAGGACATTGACCGGCGCGAGCTGCTCGAGCTGGTGGAGGCGGAGCGCGGCGCCGAGCTGCTGCACCGGATGCACCGCTTCGACGTCCAGCCGCACCAGACGCTCTACGTCCCGCCGGGGACGCTGCACGCCATTGGCAGCGGCGTCATGGTCGTCGAGGTCCAGGAGCCAGAGGACCTGTCCATTCTGTGCGAGTGGCAAGGCTTCAACGTCGACGGGAGGAAAGAAGGCCACCTCGGGCTCGGCTTCCCCCTCGCGCTCACGGGCGTCGACAACCGCGGCCGCACGCGCGAGCAGGCCGAGCGGTCTTGGGTCTCCCGCGTGGAGGACCGCTCGGAGAGTGTCTTTGCCCGCGACTCGCTCGAGTATTTCCGTCTCGAGAGGCTCGCCGTCAAGGGGGTGCCCGTGGTGGCGCAGAGAGGCTTTGCCGTCTTGATTGTCCTGGAGGGTGATTTGTCGCTAAGGACGGGAAAGGCAGAGGCCGTGGCCATGGGGAAGGGGTCGACGGCCGTGGTTCCGTTTGGGGACGGGGAGATGCGGTTGGACGGGGTGGGAGACGTGTTGATTGCGAGGCCGCCTGTGTGAGGAGTAGCAGTGGTTGGGGATATAGAGTGAGGGATGGAATCTATTTAAGGGAGATTAAGTAAGAAAAAAAAAAAGAGGAATAAAAAGGGG